>PISX010019038.1:0-39132 GCA_004024625.1 Mellivora capensis
TTCCATACGTTACACAGTGCTCACCACGATGAATGTAGTCGTCATCAGCAACCATACGCATTACTGACTACATGCCCTGTGCTGTACTCTTCATCTCTTTGACTTATTTATTTTATAACTGGAAGCTTGTACCTCTTTATTTTATTCATCCCTCCAACTACCTTCCCTGTGGCAACCACCAGTTTGTTCTCTGTATTTAAGTCTTTGTTTCTTTTGGAAAGAACTTTTTTTTTTTTAAGATTTTATTTATTTATTTGACCGAGATTACAAGTAGGCAGAGAGACAGGCGGGGAGAGTGGAAGGGAAGCAGGCTTCCTGCTGAGCTGGGAGCCCGATGCGGGGCTCGATCCCAGGACCCTGGGATCATGACCTGACCCGAAGGTAGAGGCTTTAACCCACTGAGCCACCCAGGCGCCCTGAAGCTTTAAATTTTTTTTAAAGATTTATTTATTCATGTGAGAGGGGGCGAGGGGTAAAGAGAGAGAGGAGGGAGACCAGCGCTCCCCACTGAATGCTTGGAGCCTGAGTCGGAAAGAGGGGTTCGGTCTCACCACCCTGAGATTATGACCTGAGCCAATACCAAAGCCCAAAGCTCAACTGACTGACCCACCCCAGTGCCCTGAGAAGCTTTAAATTTTTTATAATCAAATCTGATAGTCTTTTTCCTTGCAGGTTCTGGCCTTGGTGTCATGCTAAGTCAGGCAGTTTAAATTCTTAAACAGATTAATTACTTGGGTTATTCGTTTTAACTTTCAGGTTTCCAAAACATAACATTTCTTCATAGCAACATGGTCATGACTTCCTACTATATTTTCAGTGATGCAGCCAGGCATTATTATACATGTCAGAAAACCAATGCCTCTAATTGTTAATTAGCCAATCTAACCAGAAGAATTTTAGCACGTAAGATATTGCTTGGACGTAAAGTCTTTAAAAAGCAACACTGCCAGGGACGCCTGGGTGGCTCAGTCGGTTAAGTGGGTGCCTTTGGCTCAGGTCATGATCCCAGCGTCCTGGGATCGAGTCCCACATCCAGCTCCTTGCTCGGCAGGGAGCCTGCTTCCCCCTCTGCCTCTGCCTGCCTCTCTGTCTGCCTGTGCTTGCTCGCTCTCTCTCCCTCTCTCTGACAAATAAATAAATTTTAAAAAAAAATAAGCAACATTGCCACAGTTAGAAGCGATGGTTTACTGCATTCACTTTCACGACTACACCTGAGCTTGATCTTTGTGGTACAGCACCTGGGGCTCATGTTTTGAGAATGGTAATTAACAGAGAAGCCTGGTAGCATCTAATATCTGTCTGAAAGACTGTTGATGGATGAACAATGGGGGTAAAAGACCTAGCATCTTGCTAAGGATTGTTTACCATGTTTACAATTACAGGCCATTTTGAAAGGACCTTCAGACAAAAGGATCTATCCTTCATTTGCTCTGCCTTCCTCATGAGGCTGGGTGGCCAGAATGTTTTATCCACTGCTTTCACTGACAGTGATACTGTTCTCCCACTCCCCCCCACCCCCCTCCTTTCTGTGATTCCTGCCATCCTCCGTGTAGATTTGAGACAATGGAGATTTTAATTTGTAACCAGCTTTATAGAGCAAATACCCCGCTGAAGATCTTTGTGAACATACCAGCCAGACACTATGATCACGAAGTACCCCAATAAGGAATTAATACCCAAATAGCGCATTTGTTTCCTAGGGCTGCCATAACAAAGTGCCACAGACTGGGCAGCTTGTAACAGCAGAAATCGATTCTGTCATTGTTCTGTAAGTCGGTATTAGGTGCTGGTAGAGCCATGCCCTTTCTGAGACCTATAGGGAAGAAACTTCCTTGCCTCTTTCTAGCTTCTGGTGACGGCTGTCAATCCCTGACAGTCCTTGGCTTGCAGACGCCCCACTCCAGACTCTGCCTCTATCAATACCCGGTGTTCTCCCCTCGGTTCGTCTTCAGGCTTCTCTCTCCTAAAGCGCATGGCAGCCGTATTGAATTAGGACCCATCCTAATGACCCTGTCTTAATTTGATTACATCTTAACACAATCTTATTTCCCAATAAGGCCACTTTCACACAAACTGAGTTAGGACTTTAGCATATCTTTTTGGGGGACATGATTCAGGCAAGACAGATAGAACACCTGTAGACACAACTTAGAGGTAGAATACTTTCAAGCCAGGTTCGGGAAGAATAGGAGCTTTTCTGTAGTCTTTTTTTTTTTTTAAGATTTTATTTATTTGACAGAGATCACAAGTAGGCAGAGAGGCAGGCAGAGAGAGAGAGAGGAAGAAGCAGGCTCCCTGCTGAGCAGAGAGCCCGATGTGGGGCTCGATCCCAGGACCCTGAGATCATGACCTGAGCCGAAGGCAGAGGCTTTAACCCACTGAGCCACCCAGTCGCCCCTTTTCTGTAGTCTTATTAACAGTATCTATATATTTCAAGAAAACATGTGCATTTAGAAAGGAAGTGGCTAGTAACGTAAGCACAGAAATATCTAAAATAAGGTAGCTCTTCTAAGAAGGAAGAGGGTGTTGGCTATATGGTTACTGTCCCTTTGTTATAAAACACATATATATGACATATATATATATTCATTCATATATATATGACTTACTCTCCTTAATTTGATTCTCTGCTCACTTAACAATCTTCCAACTGAATTTGGTCTTAAGAGGAATTCTCAGGAAAAGAGCAGAAGACAGCTCTGCGGTTTTGTAATTATTAATTAACACATTTGAATTTGGGCTTATACACCAGTATTTTTCGAGTCAGGTTAGTGGAACTCCATCCTAAGAGGCAGGTCAGCTCTGAAGGTCTTGAGCTGATCAGATTTTCGAGTCTGAAAAATCAGGAACCCTGAGATGCGGCAGAAAACATGTACAGCTTCCCAGGAACTGGGTGACTTGAACCAGGCTTCACTCAGTAGTGGTTCTCTTTTGCTGTCTGCCCCTTCAAGTTATTGTGCATATGTTCAGACTCAATCAGATGATTAGCAGCTTAGACACTGAGAGTGCATACTCTAGAAAGGACCTCTACTTACCTCGAGGATTTAATTGTTCTATGAACCAGAATCAAGATCCTTATGAAATAAACAGAAAAACTTTAGGAAACAGTTTACAATCTTGAATGAGTACTGTATGAAAACAGAAGCAGTTCAATGTTCTAATGCTCCTGGTACACCCCTGAGGCCACCTGGCGAATTGCTACAAAAGAGAAACAATGAGAACAGGAGAAGGTTGATGGTCCCAAACCATGCTGCTTCCTGTTTCCTTGCATGATGACACAGTTGGTGCCACTTGTCTGATTTGACCCTGAGACCTTGGCCTCTAGTTTCTAGTTACTTCCTCCCCCCTCCCTCATTTTGATTCTTCACAGCGAGCTGGTGCTTTATATGCTGCAATTGCATGTTCTTCCCTTTCCCAACATCCAAGGCCTTTTATGATCTGACCCTTCTCTGCCTTGTCTCTTACTTCTCTTAAGCACACATGTGCTCTTCCTGCCTCAAGCTAATGCTGACTGCGGTGACTGTCTTGTTTTCTGGGGCACTCACCTGACACTTAGCTTGTGATATTAAGCTGATTATACCACATTGTGGGAAGAGAACGTCTCCTTTCTTACATCTTTATGCTTAACACAATCGTGAAGTAGAAAAGTGCCCCGTGCCTGTTTGATCATGGTAGTTGGACGCAGAAAAGGGCTCATGATAGGCTGGCTGTCTTCAAGCCAATGAAAAGCTTGGCATTATTATAGAAATGTCCCATGGCTCAGAATCCAGTTTGGTAACTTGCAAAAGACTAATGTATACAGTAGTGACTATCAGTTAATTTATTCACCAGTCTTATTCATATATACCAGTCTTATTCATCTCCTTTCCTAACCTCAAATCAGGAAATAAACCTCCTGAGATCAAAACAGAAACTCTACTAAACATTAATTAATGGACAAACCCTGTCAATATCTTATTTTTAAATCTTGCTCAAAATTGACCCCACCCCCCTTGCAGATATATTTACACTCATAGCTTTATCTTTCACACATTTCTTCAGATTTAGCAAAATGCAATTTAGTCCACTTAATAAAGAATTCTTAACTTTCATATCTGCCTTTGAGTTTGTATCCAGTCAGTCTGATTATAGTGTGCGTTCTCAAACATTTTAGTTATAAAATCTCTTGGTTCACTCCAATAGGTGTTTAGAACACATGCATTGTATATGTATTTTACTCTCAGAGCCCTGATCTTCTTTCAGAGTTCTTGGGTGAGGCATCCTGCTGTTATTCCCCTAGGCCATCTTCAGTGACACACTTTGAACTTGGCCCTGAGGTGGCAGGAGTGGGCACTGCTGTTTCAAGTCCACTCACCTGAATACACGTTTGTACTGACTTTCCCTCCTCTCAGAGATCTGGCCATCCTCCTGACCCTGGGGCATTTGGTCTTGCCGAATCTTTCGACAAGATCTTTTGGAGCCAGGTTTATCTTTCTCAGGGTGATGGAGAAACTGCAGTGTTCCTTTAAGGCACGAATCAAGGAAGGGAGCCTTGTGGACGCAGCCCCAGGCTGCAGTCTGGGGCCCAATTAGCAATGAGCTAAGCCGGGTTTTTGTTTAGCTTAGCAACCGCCTGCGCGGTCCCGGGGGCCCATTGGGGTATCTCTGGCGGGCGGAGGCCCAGATCACCCTCCAGCCCGCGGTGGCGCTGGGCGGCTGCGGCACGTCGCCTCCGTGGGCTCCCAGACGTTTGACCCTCGGGGGGTCTCGACGCACTAGGCAGAGAAGGGGCTGCTCCCCACAGAGGGTGGCCGCCGCCCGCAGTCTCAGCACTCCGCGGGCCGACCAGGCTGTCGGGGAAGGTCAGTGGAAAGCCGAGAGGGGCTGAGCGCGGGGAGAGGCTCCTCGGCCGGGAGAGAGCGCCAGAGACCCCCCAGGCTCGGCGTGGGACGGGGACCGCAGGACGCGCGCCCCAGCCCCGGACAGCCCGGGCCCAATCCCTGAGGGCGGCGGTGGATGGAGACCCGCAGCCCGGCTTCCTGTGGTCTGGAGGTCCAGGCAGCATCCGGGACAGCATCTCCAAGGCTGGGACATGAAGGTCGCTGTGTTGGACCTGGGGTCTCTGTTTGCCAAAATCTTCAAGACCCCGACGGCGCCCCCGGCGGTCCCCTCGCGGGCCGCCGCCTCCAGCCCCTCGGGAGCCGCGGCCAGCGCACGGCGGGCGGGCTCCAGCGCGGGCGCCTCGCCTAGCATGGCCGCGACCCTGACCCCTTTCCCCTTCCCCGCGCGGGCGCCCGACTCCCCCTCCGCCTCCAGGGGGCCGCCCGCCTCGCTCCAGCCCGCGCTCACCGCCTCTCACCCCAGGGTCTCGGGCGCGAGCCGCGCGGCGGAAGCGGCAGGGACGCCCCTCTCGCTGCCCAGCAGCCCGGGCGCCCCCAGAGCTCAGTTCCTGCCCCCGGCCCCCGGCAGCAGCGGCTGCGGCGCGGCGGGTCCCCCCGCGCACCCGGTGGCCTCGGCGCGGCCGTCCGCGGGCGCAGGCCGGGTCTGCGCGGCGCTGCCGTCGATCGCGGGCGCCGCGGGCAGCCGCAGCGCCGCCGCGAGCCCACGGAACGCCCGCCAGCCTGGCCCCGGCGAGCGAGAGCCCGGCGCCTGGGTGCCCCCCGGGCCCGGCCCCAAGACTCTGTTCTTCACCCTGCCGGACATCGGCGAGGAGTGGGCCTCGGACAGCGACTCGGAGGGCGGCGGAGAAACGTGAGTAGCAGCGGGGTCCCTGTCGGTCTGGGTTGGGACGCCTCCGCTCCCCGGGCACAGCCTCCTCGCCCCGCGCCGCGGAGAACACCGCGCTATTTGCAGTAACTTCCACTATGTTACTGGGCACCCCCCTTGCACTTCCCCCGAGTCCTTATCGCTCGGATCCCTGCGCCTTTAGGAAACACGGGGCGACGTGCTTTTGCTCAACTTTGTCAAAGATAATCCTCCCCTGCAGCAGAGAGGGAGGCCAAGCAGGGCTTGAAGGAAAGGACGGAATTTGGTTTCTCTTCTAACTGAAGCGTTTCGATCGTTTGACACCCTGCTTTCCTTAGGGACTTGGAGAGGAGGCCCCCGGTGCCTTTCTCTCGTGCAGAATATGCTCCATGTGCAGCCTCACGGACACACTCGTTGGCAGCTACGATTTTGAGACGCGGTGAGACACACGGTGCTTCTCTACTTGTCAAAGATCAGCCACAACCCTTATCCCAAGTGGGATGGGTTTTCTTTGGGTGACATCTCATTAACTTACATATGGACACCATCGTCTGACACACGTGGGATTTGTAAGCCTCGGGACACGTGATCATACACCCTAGAGCTTCTGAGTTATTGTCACAGTGCTCCGAGGTACTACAGAAACGCTGGCTGACTTCATGGGAACATTTCACTGGGGACTGGGGAACCCTGTCCTCAACACACACACACACACACACACACACACACACACACACACACACGACCCTCTCCCCATCGACAGCAGTGATGAAAACATTCACCTAAAAACACAGTTTAGAATTAAGGTGAATTTTAGGGCGCCTGGGTGGCTCAGTTGGTTAAGCAGCTGCCTTCAGCTCAGGTCATGATCCCAGCGTCCTGGGATGGAGTCCCACATCGGGCTCCTTGCTCAGCAGGGAGCCTGCTTCTCCCTCTGCCTCTGTCTGCCTGTGCTCACTTGCTCTCTCTCCCTCTCTAAAAAAAAAAAAAAAAAAAAAAAAAAGAATTAAGGTGAATTTTAATCTAAGGAAGGATCGTCCTGCTGGCACAGAAGCTCTTCCCCACCACTTCCTCCACCCCACCCCCCAAAAGGGGCTGGAGACCTTTTGCATTAAAATGGATTCTAACCCTTTCACAGTTTAAATAAATGCATTTTCACAATACTGCATGACATTCACCTCAGAACAAAGGTAAACAAATGACTTTAGGTTATTTCTTTTTATTTAAAACAGCATAGTAAGAAATACATTAATCAACTGACTTTTCTCGAAGGAAAATCAATTGCATTTGGATAAGTGGGTAGAATACCTATCCTGAGAAATTAGGCCTTTGTTATTGGCTACTGGCCCTGAACACTTGCGCAGTTAATGTTTTATGAGCAAACAGTTCAACACCCTGACTTTAAACTCTAGGCTTAGCGCTTTATACAAACAGGCACCCAGACATTCTGCGTGGCCGGGGAGAGACCTGGTGCTGGTTTCAATTCTCAAGCATCTTAGTCTATGTTTCTGTTGTCCAAAAATTTTTAATAGGCACATTTTGAATGACACTGTATTTGGCATTTTATACAGAAGTGACTTCTGCATTAGTAAATGTATCCACTTTTACTGAAAGTACAGGCATTGAATTTTAGATAACTGCTATGAGAAATGATATGCATAGATATGTGCATAATCTTTCTGATTATGTGTGTTCCCACTCTCCTGGGACATCAGACAGCCCTCTGAGTGCACCATTTTTCTTTTGTAGATACACAAATCCTCATATCCCCCTCCTTTTCACGCCTCATTCCTTTTTCATTTATAAAGTTTACAAAGGGACAAGGAGAAAGGAGGAAGAAAGTATTAAGCTGCTTTTTCCTTCATTACATACAGACCTTTTGCTCCTTAAATGATATTTTTTCCCTCCTGGATTTCTGGGTTGGCTATAACATTTAATAAACAGACATCATTCAATGATGGATTTACGTTATACTAATACAACTTCACCTGCCATTTTATAGATAGCTGCCGGGAATTACTAGCCTGCTTGATTAAAACAGAGTTAATTAGAGATATTAAAATAGAGTATTTGGTTTTCGAAACCCCAGGGACTTGAGTCCGTGGAGGTGGTTAATCCAGGAGTAGGAAGGAAAAAGCAGTAGGTAGAGAGAGTATGGAGACTTGGAAACAACTGGAAATAAACCTTTGGGAAACATGAATCTAATGGCAAGACCATGACACTCACTTACAAAGCAAAATCCTCATTCACAGTTTCTATTTCTTTGAAGAAAACCCATGTGTTGTACATTCTGATTCGGTACTGTTCTATTAAAACTAAAAATAGTGAAATTAATTGGAGTGGAAAGGTATGCAAACTTTCGATTCTGGGTCTTTATTCTTCTTTTCTTTTCTTTCTTTTTTTTTTTTTTTTTTTAACTACACTGCTGTCTACCAGCATGAATTTTGATCTCTGAACCATGGATCCAATAAATGAATGGCCCCAGAAGGCTTGCCCTTTGCATTCCATGAGGCACACCTGCTGCCACATCTGAAGCAGAGATAGAGGATACTGAGTTCCCTTCCTCTCCTCACCTTCTTGCACTCCCAGATACGTGATCCCACACTTTTTGTCTTCACCCTCACTTCCCCAGGCCCTTCTGCCTTTCCTTTACACCTTGTACCTCATTCACACTCATTCTGTCTCACCCACACACCACAATGCCTTTTTCCACTTCTGAACTACACAATAACCACCTTGTGGAAGGTCTTACTCTGTTCTGGACGAATAAGAAATGCTAACAGTAGGTAAGGGAGGTAGCTGTATAGGTAACAGCTGTATATGAATATTGGTAGATCGTGAACTTCACATAGTCAGAATTTCTATCTTTTGTAAGTTATTGCTGCTGGCATGTAATTATTATTGCGCTTTTTTTTTTTTTTTTTTTTTGGAGTGATCGAGTCCCACTGCCAGAGTCATGTTAGTATGTTAGTGTGGGAAGTATTGCAGTAATTGCCAGCAGGGCTTGTTAACTTGGCTGGCAGTAACACAAATGCAGGGGCTTATCTCTCAGTTCATCCATTCTTGAAGCAGCCCTGGGGGGTAGTGACGCGCAAGCACCCAGAAGTCAGAAGACTGGGATTCCAATCTCAAACCATTTGCCAGCTGTGTAATTCTGGGCCGGTTACTCTGTGCTCCAAACTGTAGGATCTCCTCCTTGGTAATATACAGCTGATAATAATACTTGCCTCATAGAGATGTTCCCAAAATTAATTGCAATAATATCTTAAGTGACTAATGCATGGAGAAGGGCTTTGAAAATGTTGGCCATGATTACCATCTGCTTCCTGGTGCAGAAATGAAATTTGAGGGCACGTTTCCTGAAAGGATGCATTCCAGGTGAAGGAAAGAGTGACAGGAAAAAAGAATTCATTGACAGTTATCATCTGACTCTAATAAATGCATCCTTTAGTTCCATTATTTGGGAGAACAAATTAGAGTACTTGAATCTTTCATCATAAATGACAGAAGATAAAGGTTACCTTCATTAGTACAGCCACTGATTGTGGTATAGTACCTAGAAGGAATGTATTTGCCACCCTGGGATCAGACTTTTAATTTTTAATTTTTATAGACCCTGCAGAATAATCGTAACATCACGAATTGTTTCCGGCCCACCCTCTGTACGGTTCTTGGCCATTCCTACTGACCAGCCTTGTGATTCATGTTCACATATTAAGTCTTATTTGGACTATAAACTCTTTGTCCTGTGCCACTGAAGACAATGTATGCAATAAATAAAACAATAAATATAAAATTTAAAAATAAAACAGGAAATGTAAAATAAAAAACAATTTTATTAACTTTCATGGGTAATTGCCTAAAAACCTAGAGGTGATTTAAATGTCCTTCCTTAAGAGTAATTGCTGTCTTGGGTCTTTCTGTTTCATTGTCTTAGAGTTTCCCCAAAGTTAGTAATGTTTTCTTTTTTTTTTTTTAATTTTTTTAAATTTATTTATTTGTCAGAGAGAGAGGGAGAGAGAGAGCGAGCACAGGCGGACAGAGTGGCAGGCAGAGGCAGAGGGAGAAGCTGGCTCCCCTCCAAGCAAGGAGCCCGATGTGGGACTCGATCCCAGGATGCTGGGATCATGACCTGAGCCGAAGGCAGCCGCTTAACCAACTGAGCCACCCAGGCGTCCCCTTAGTAACGTTTTCTGCTGGGACTTTGCATTTCCACAGGGATGAACAGTGAGCTCGGAGGACTATTATCATATGACTATTACTTTCTATTACACTCTTACGACCATTACCTTTATTAAAAATACTAATAACTTGAGTTAGTTGTGCACGTATTTGCTTCATTGTCTAGCATTTGCTTCAGCCCAAGAAAACAATTTTATTTTTACTGTCTTATGCAATCATTTTTTATGCTTTAATTTATCTTCTTTGCTTTGTTATATTTAAAAATCTCAAAAATCGTATTTGACTAATAATTATATGTTCTGCTATGTATTTAAAGAACACCTTTTGATATTTTTTTCTAATGTAGTAGCTTATATGTATAGCACTTGATAGGTGCCAGGTACATAAAACCAGTCCCGTAATGTGGATATAAAATCTTGATAGTTCTGAAATTGTACTAGTTAATTTAAATTAGGATAGTTTTTAGAGTTTGGGTTTGAAGTCTGATTGACTTCGATCAAATCCCACTTGATAATTTTTCTGAGAATACCAAAAATAGAATAGTAGTTAAGTATTCACCTTACTTGTCTTTAAGCCTTGCCTTTTCATCCCTAAAATGGGCGTTAATAATAATACTGAGTCAAAGAGATACTGTAAGCATTAAAAGTGATAAAATATGCAAACATCTCCCATTGGTGTCTGGGACAAAAACACTCAATAAATAGCTAATTACTATTGTCTCATAATTATCATTTAGTATCTATTTGTCACCCACCATCAGCATTCTTTGTATAAAATATCTCTTCCATCTAAGACCCATACAGAGCTCAACCTTCTGAATGGTTGGTACAACAACTAGAAATGGATCTTATCCTCAAAGAGTAAGAAAAATAAGATGAACACTTGGAGCCCATGAGCCTGTAGTTAGGGGAGAAGGTGCCCATAGATTGGGAAGGGAATTTGAGTCCTAAAGAATGGGTCAAGTTGGGGCACATAGAGGCTTGGGATTTGTAAGGACATTTCAGGAGACTAAAACTGTGTGAGCAAATCATGGAGGCACAAAACTATATGTCACATAAGGAGTTCAATTTGTTAGGAGCACAGTGTTTGTGAAAAGCCACTAGGAGAAAACCTGGGGAGAGGCTTGGATAACAGACTCTGTTTAGTAAACACTGGAGAGGCCACTAAATGTTTTTAGACTGAGAAGTGGCATAAACTGAACTGAGCTCTAGAAGGATTAAACTAATGCACAGGAGAGTGTAAGCCCAGAAATAGTAGAAGGCTCTGGCAATAAAGCCCTTGAGTGGTACAAGGGGCTGGCATGCAGATGATAAAAATAAAGATACTGGGATGACCAATATCACTAGAATGGCAATGCCTTGGTGCAGCTGAAGGAAGCAAGAAGGAGAGATGAAGATCATTGTACATGGCTGCAAGGAGAATGCCATTAATAAAGGGGGAATGCAAAAGTAGGCTCATTGGGTTGATGAGGAATTCACTTTGGGATTCACATTGAGTTAAAAATCTTAGGAAAACAGCTGAAGGTGTCAGGCAGAGAGCCGGACATTCGTGAGTGGAACTTGGGAAAAAGATTAAGGACTGGGAATATAAATATGCCAGCTTTCCACATACAGTTGATGGAGAATATGTACAGCAGTTACATATTACAATGTAACAGCACATTACAGCCTCTGCAATGTTTCCTCAGTGTTTCCTTTTGTTGTTGCTGGGTGTTTAAAGGTCTTCTAAAATTAGAGGAAACACTTCTCTGTGCTGCACTAGCGTTTCTCAGTATGTGTCCCACCGGTCACCTGTTCCCAATCCATGACGAGATAAGTACAGGGAGTGAGAATAACCATTTAGAAACTTCTATAGCAATTGACAGAGTAACTTTATGGCTATTGGCTGATAACTAAGCATTTGTATTGGGTGCATCTTTTTTTTCCCATTTCATTTTTTAGCTAATTGATTTTCATTATGCTTTGACAATATTTATCCACAAAGAATTGGAAAAATATTTTTTAAATAGTCTGACACTGCACAATAGTTTGAGAAGCACTGAGGCAGACTTGACTTAGATACCTTTAGACCACAAGGGACAAAATATTTCAGGACACCAAGAGAGAAGAGACCAGCCAAGTGATTATACTGTCTTTTTACTCTCCCTAAAATACAGGGCTAAGCAATATTCAGAGCGCCCTCTGGTTAAAGATGAGATTCTTTCTGTTGCTCAAATGATCTAGACCTGCAGACATGCTCTGTTCACAATACATTTGGGAGCTGGGGCCCCAGGGTACAACCTGTAGTTAAGAGTGGACTGCTCAGTAAGAGGGTTTTCTCATATTCTTGTTTTTTGTTTTGTTTTGTTTTTTGAAGCTTTAATCCAAAGGCTATGTCCACCATGACTCTCATAACTCATTTACAACCCTTGAGGGCAATTTGTCTCATAAAGCATAACTTGCAAACACAGACACTTTCCTAAAAAAAAGCAACTTTTTTTTAGAAAGGATTTTATTTATTTGACAGAGATCACAAGTAGGCAGAGAGGCATACAAAGAGAGAGGAGGAAGCAGGCTTCCCGCTGAGCAGAGAGCCCGATGTGGGGCTCGATCCCAGGACCCTGAGATCATGACCTGAGCCGAAGGCAGAGGCTTTAACCCACTGAGCTACCCAGGCGCCCCCAAAAAAGCAACTTTTGACAGGAAATTTGCAAAGACAATATGCTTTCTTCTCTTGTTGCCCATCTGTCCTCTTTGGGAACAGTCCTTTGCTTGGGATGAAAGAGATGATCATAATGTATTAATCTCATTTGAATCCCATTGAGAGGAAGCATGTCACAGTGAGGACACTGATCTTATGCCCCCTGAGGCTAATTTCGCGTATTTTAAATTTAATTTCCATTTGAGGTTCTGCCAAAGTGGTAGAAACTAAAACTCCATTGTCTGGGGTTTCCCTCATCTTTATCTTAGGCTTGAGCTGGGGGGTAGTGGGGGGTATGCTAATATGGGACCAGGATATTCAGTGGCAGAGAAGGACCCCACTTGTTTTTTGATGACCTCTATTCTTGCTGAATCCACTGAAATGTCCACAGTCTCATTTTATCCTTCTGTATAACCTAGGTCCCATGCACATACCCACCAAGCCTCTTCAAGTTAGGGCTCTGTCCCTTATTTCTGTGGTACTCATGAGAGCCCCAGGGATCAGCCTGTTGCTCTCATACCAGCATTCTCCATTATAGGACTTCCAGGAAGATGACAGTCCACACCACATAGCCTTTCTTTTCTCCAGGATCCTCACACCAGCTCTCCTGAAGGATCAGGGCACAGGTCCCCTCTGATCCCTTACCCTACCTAGATCCTCAAGAACACCTCTAGGAACTCCTGGTGCTGAATGCCCGATTCAAGGACCCACCAGTCATGGGAATGAGAAAAGACGTTCCTTCCTCCACTGGGCCCATTACTGCACTGTGGTGCAAATCAAGCACCAAATCAAGGGCTGGCTAGATTTCAAATCTACCTCCTGGCTTTGTGCCTTCTCTGGGGTACAGTGTCTCTCATGGCCTATTTTGCTTTGTATTGGCCACTCAAGTCCACGTCCTCATTTCCTAATCTCCCTAAGGTTCCCTTCTCTGAAACAGAAGATCTGACCCACAGAATCCTCCCATTCTAGGGAATCTGTTTCTCTTTGGAGTGTTGGGAAGAACCTCCCTGATGTATTGTTTTTCCCTAAATCTTTTATTAGGTTAAAAGTCCATACTAATCTTGTAAGTTCAGGCTTTAATAAGCGCACACACACACACACACACACACACACACACACACATACACACATAAAAATCAAAGAGGGGGAACCCTGCTGCATTTGTTTTCTGAAGCAATAAGCAAAAAAGTTTTGGATTATGCAGTATGAGAGGGGACAAAGGGACATGAAAACACTAGGGAAAAAAAATCAGTTGAAATACAATTAAAAATAACTTCACATGAGAAGACTTTTCCTTTCACCAGAGTGGTATGGATATTTGTTTAATTCAACAACAGCTGAACCACACACTTCTTGAATATAATTTTACAATCTGTAGGTAAACATTTTGCTTTATTACAAAAAACTATCTGAATGTTCTTTGGTCCTAGGAATACTAGGTATTTTACATATACATATTAAATAGGACATGACTCAAAATACTTTGTACTATTCACTAAATAAGTGAATATTATTCATTAAGTATGTATCAAAAAAACCTTTTTAAATGACATTTTATTCTTGAGAGGTAGAAATAGTCAACAAAGACCGCATGTTTTATAAAGCACAGAAATTAAATAAAGCTTTTGAAATGAGTAAATATCTAATTGTGAACTTGGAAAAGAAGTGAATGGTCTTTGGCAATGACAAGAAAAACAGTCAAGCAAAACATTTCCCTAATTTTATTTAATAAACAGATTATTAAGGCTAAATGAATTAAGTAAAATAAAGAACTAAGTAAAATGTTCTTTTCATATGCACATAGACAAGTATATTCTTCTTAGGAACATTGTCATCTCAAATTTATTGTAATGCCAGTAATAAAGATGGAGACAAACCCCAACTTGGAAGATCACAAATTACATTAGGTTTTTAATGCTAATAATTAAATTTCAGACTAGAAGGTTAAAATGAGGACTTCTTTTCAAATGAAACATTTAATTCAAATTTCTTCCATTCATCTGTGAAGTCTTAGAAGCCATTCATGTACATCCAAGATTCATTAAAATCTAGTTGAATTAAGCATCTCAATGGAAGAAAGTGAGCCCCTTCCCCTTAAAATTCAGTAATTTCATTGCTAAATTAATGCATAAAGATAAATCCTAGGGAACTTTAATTTTATATATAAAACATATTATAAAGAAGCAGGTGATATATTCTCCAGAAAAAGTCTACCTCAGTCAGACTTTTGTTTTACTCACAAATGAGCTAGTTTTAACATTTTATGAGCCTGTTTGATAGATGTGACATTCCTCAAATATGTGTTATTCTGCAAAGCCAAGATTTTTAGCATTAGAAACAACAGCTGGTATTTCCATGGCTACTAAGTACCAAATGCTGCATTCATGTTTTATAGACGTTATCATGAATCCCCCAAACAAACATACAAGGTGGGAATTTTATTTCCACTTTACAGATGAAGAAATTGAGGCTCAGAAAGGAATAGAAATTATTTACTTGCCCACGGCTAGTGGGTGGAAAATGTGACATTCATATCCAGGCAGTCATAACCAAGTGTTTTTTAATGAATTGTTGAAGACGGTAAGGAGGATAAAAATCCATTTCTATGTATTTGGTAATATTTTCCCTGGAACAAACGGACTCTGAGAAATTTTACCCTTTCCAAAAATAAATATGAAAAATAAAAATCATGTTAATAAGCAATCTAAAACTATCTTTCTTAGAATAAGACTTCTAGTAATACTGGTAAGGGGACAAAATTTAAGGCTTAGTTTTGTCCATTTTGAAGTGCAGATAAAAAAATGACTTTTATCTCAAACCCATGACTTCTTTAAAACGAAACATTAGTTTTATCAACTGTCTTCTCTTTTATTATATACGTTGTTCTTATAAATTATTTTATATATATTTAATAGCAAATCAAATATTTTATTCATACTAGTAAGGCAGATAATTGGCAAGCATTGTCTTACTAGTAAAAATGGAGAAGAAGCAATTAGATATGGCCCTTGCTAGGGGAAAGGGTATACCATCACATTAGCATTTTCTTAATTAGGTGTTTCACTTAAGGGTTTAGAAGAAGGCTTATAATTAAATATTGACCGCTGTAATCCTTGCCAGGCACTTATATTCATGTTTATCTAATGAATTTTTTTCTTTCACATAACAATTTAACATGCTGGATCTTGCTTATTGATTTCCAACACAATGATATAATTTTGAGTACCTAAAAAATCAAATAATGAGGTATTTATTTTAAAGATTCACTAGAGTGACAATTTTTAAATTAATCATTAACTTCAATTCCTTACAATGAAATTTCTTTTTATGAAGCACATCGAAATTACATTGAAGAAAACCGTGGAACCCTGTTTCAGATGTAAAAGAAATATTAATGACAATTGCTGAATTCCAGACATACATTGAGCCTATCCTAACATGCTTCCCCACACGTACACACTGTCTAGTTTGAGGCTATAAAACTGAATCTTGTAGGTGTTGTATCCCGGCCAGCACTCTTCTCTGTCCTTGTTTTCCCTTCTGACTTGACTGCCCCTTCTGCTTCTACTCCTTTGTCTTCACTTGGTGGTGGAGTTTAACTTTGGACTCAATGAGAAAATTTGGCTCTTAATGTAGCCCTCCAGACTCCCAGAAACCTGACTTAAGCTTGTTTTTAAAAATGAGCAATGGGCCACACTTCTGTCTTGATCTTGACCTGCTTTTCCACTTCAGAACCACCGAGGAGGCTCGCTGAAGAGTGGAATGGTCTTCTGCAGGGATAAAGTTGTCTTGTGAGTCAGTTTTGAATAATGTGGTGGCACAGTTGTTTCAGAGGCAAAAATACCAGTTTGTGCGATTCTCCAAGAATCCCTTCTTCTCCATGAGACAGTAGTGTGCTGGAGTTGATTGAAATGGCTGGCAGGAGCCAATTATATTCATCTCTTTTCTGCTTCACGCTGAGTGCCACCCCAATGGTGGCTGGAAGCTGGCCAAGGAGAGAATATTTACACCCTGCAAACCTGCAAACGCCTCACATCAGAGAGCTGGCTTACCAGCACACCACTGCTAATGAGTATAAGAAGTATGTTTACTTCCAAAGCCATCCTGCTATGACAGGTAGATTGGAACAAAGGATGTTTTTAGCAATAGCTTATAAATTTACTGAAAATGGTTGCCTCATATGAACATTTAAAAGAGATGTTGGGAGCTGTGCCCTTCAGAAGTCACAGAGCTGGACAGTATATAGGGGGTCCCTGTCAAGGAGGGAGGGACTCTCAACCTTGAAACCGTTTCCTCCACATTACAGGATGACATTTTTATGTGTGAGACATGTTTTCATGCACAGTTGCTCATGTAATCCCTTATTCTCCACATAAACAAGAATATGAAATGATAGTCTTGAAAGCACTCTATTTTGTAAGGCACGTTGTTGAAAAATTAGTCTCAAATGTGTGGTTCATAGCTCACAATGACGATTGAAGTTAAGGACCCTGATTTGAGGTGATACATGGGTGAGAAGAAATTGTGCCCTGCGGGAGGACTCAGAATAGTTTTCTGTCTTGAAGACTGACTCAGCTAAATGTTATCAAACACAAAACAAAACAAAAGCAAACAAAGGAACTCTTCGTGAAATATCTTAGCACGCAATACATTTTCCTCCTTGCAATGAGGAAAATGTGTTTTTGAGTTTATTATAGCCAAAGGTTAAGCTCTGCTTACTGGAAATATGTCTGTTATGTTTCAGAGCTCATGATTTTTGTGAATTCAAGGTCAATATTAAATTCGGTTTAGGATTAGAATTTTTTTTTAATTATTTAATGCACTTCAGCTGCTCATTGGTTAATGCTGACACTTTAAATTTAGCATCTTGTGTGTGCACGCGCGCGCGTGTGTGTGTGTGTGTAGTGTGTGTACTCTAAATACACTTCTTATCCATATACTTGTCCCCGTTGGAAACCTCTGTTTTTGCCTTACGCTGACCATGAAGCAGGATGCAACCGTGTTTTTACCCTAAAACATTTGTGAATTCTTCCTCATTAAAGCATTAGGGGGAAATGTATATTTTGCTGAAGATTCTCCAGGGAGATGAATGGTGATTTATATCACGCATTGTATGATATTTTTCTACAAAAATTCCCTTAATTCTACTTCCAGCAATCGCAGACTAGACTGTGCCAGACCACCCACCACTTGAGTACAGCTAGGAAGGCTGGGCAATAAACAACGACATAAACAAAAACACTCAGAGAGTTAGGGTAAACTGGAAAGGGACCAGCACCAAAGAGACTGAAACCCAGTTATAAATCTTCTTAATTACTGATTGGATTAGCATGATTTGGGATTGCTAGAGCCCTGTAGCCCGTCTGCCAGAAGAAGCAAATGTAATCCTCTCTGAATTTAGCTATAAGCAACAACTTTATATTGTTTACCAAAGAAACAGTTTACATCAGAATATAGAAGTACTGAATATAATTGTATGGATGGCATGTTTGTACATGTAAATGCTAATGAAAAGAAAGCTGATGTAGCTTTTATAATATCAGACCAAGTAAATTTTAAAACAAGAAGCATTAATGGAGGTAACAAGGACCATTTTATAAACATAAAAGGGCCACTTTATTAGAGGATATGAAAATTCTAAATTTAGAGGCACCAATAATTTCAAAAATATATAAAGTGTGTCTATTTTTGACAGACCTGGAACACTTAATATCTGCTGCTGTTTTCTCTACCAGTGCAAAAAAAAAAATGTTCTCATGATTTCTGATTGTGGTAGCAAAGATTAAATGGGGGAATACAAGAATTACCAAATATGGGGAGGAGATAAATTTTACAACTCAGAAATAACCTTGTAGATCGTGAAGAGTGTATTCTACACCAAAAAACAGGAGCCTAAAGTTTGAGTTTGTGATAACAAAAACCTATATATTTATAGCAACAACTGACAAAAAGAACAAAATAAGCAAATTTAAAATCATAATGAAAGATTTTAACATACCTTTCACAGCAATTGATAGAAAATATGCAGAAAAACAGTAATTATTATATAACACTGTTTATAGTAATATACAATAATTACTTTAAAGGACACAAAACTTGTTATAAAGCACAATAATACATAAAATATATTATTGGGGTGCCTGGGTGGTTCAGTGAGTTCACCCTCTGCCTTCGGCTCAGGTCATGATCCCAGGGTCCTGGGATCGAGCCCCACATCGGGCTCTCTGCTCAGCGGGGAGCCTGCTTCCTTCTCTCTCTCTCTCTGCCTGCTGCTCTGCCTACCTGTGATCTCTCTCTCTCTGTCAAATAACATATAAAATCTTAAAAAAAAAAAAAACATTATTGATGCAAAGACAGACAAATAGGCCAGTGGAATGTAATAAAGAAATGCAGTCTTCTAAGTATATGAATATATATTGTGGCAAAGTGGGCTGTGCAAAAATTAGTGAAAAGGTGGTCTTTTCAATAAATGGTGCAAAATCAGTTGTACATCCTTAAAAAAGTAAAAGAAACTTAATCACCTATGCCATATTTTACACACAAAAAAAATCAATTTCAAGTGAACTGTAGATCTCAGTATGAAAGGAAACACAATGACACTTCTAGAAGAAAGCATAGGAGATGATCTTTATGTCTTGGGTAGGCAAAGATCTCTTAAATAGGACAAAAAAAATGCTAACCAGAAAGAAAAGATTGGCATATTACATGTTAGTAAAATTAAGAACTTCAGTTAATCAAAAGAGACCACTAACTGGAAAGTTTTTATTTACCCCAAGAAAGCTTTGTAAGGCCAGCAGGGCCTATAATTGCAATTCATTATTGAATAGGAGGCCCTTTGGAATTTATGAGTTGAATTTAGCTTCCGTTTTGCTTTATCATCTCTGTAAAACGTCAGAAGACAAAAATCTAAAGGGTTTCAGATTCAGACTTGGAAACACAGGGACGCCTGGGTCAAGTATCAGACTCTTCGTTTTGGCTTAGGTTGTGGTCTCAGGGTCCTGAGATCGAGCCCTGTGTCAGGCTTCACCCTCAGTAGGGAGCCTGCTGGAGGTTCTCTCTCTCACCCTCTCCCTTTGCCCTTTCCCCCATCCCTGATCTCAAATAAATAAATAAATAAATAATTTTTTTAAGAACTTGGGGCGCCTGGGTGGCTCTGTGGGTTAAAGCCTCTGCCTTCGGCTCAGGTCATGATCTCAGGGTCCTGGGATCGAGCCCTGCATCGGGCTCTCTGCTCAGCAGGGAACCTGCTTCCCGGCCCCCCACCCGCCTGCCTCTCTGCCTACTTGTGATCTCTATCTGTCAAATAAATAAATAAAATCTTTTAAATAAATAAATAAATTTTAAAAAGACCTAGAAACAGATAAACTTAATATTTCCACAGCAGAGACTTGGTAATATTAATTATTTGACAAATTATGTTGGTACAATATCATTTTCCAGTTCATGCTGCATTTTTAACAAAGGGCAAATCTCTACAGACCTATTATCCATTTCAGTAAATTAAGCCATCTGTGTTGATAAAAACCTTATTTCAAAACCAAGAATTACTGAACATCATGGAATTTATGATGTTCTTGACTGTAAGACACATTATTATTTCACATGCCACAGAAAAGAAAAATGTTGTCAATTGAACTATAATACAATGCTTCCCATCAATTAGAATTCTAATTTTATTCTTATTGTAGTACATCTTTTAGGTTTAACCAGACTGCTTTTTTTTTTTTTTTAATTTATTTGTCAGAGAGAGGGAGAGAGAACGAGCAAGCACAGGCAGACAGAGAGGCAGGCAGAGGCAGAGGGAGAAGCAGGCCCCCCGCCGAGCAAGGAGCCCGATGCGGGACTCGATCCCAGGACGCCGGGACCATGACCCGAGCTGAAGGCGGCCACCCAACCAACCGAGCCACCCAGGCGTCCCCAGACTACTTTTTTAAAACCATAAATTGCTCTTCTGCCAATATGAAAAGGAAAATAGAGGCTAAATAAGTTCCTCAAAGTTCTTAACATTCAAAGACTAACTCTTTTGAATTTGTTTTCCACTCAGCATTGTCAAGGCTTTGGTTTTTCCATATTTTCATATTTCCATATTTTTTATGCCATTAAAACATAGATGAGGCAGTATTTTAAATATGAATCCAGTAAAGTATAAAAAGCTCTTGGTTTGGGGCTCTTTTTTTTTTTTAAGATTTTATTTATTTCTTTGAGAGGGAGAGACAGCAGAGTGAGTGAAAGAGAGAGAGAGAGCAGCACAGTGAGGGGAGAGGCGGAGGGACAGGGAGAAGCAGGCTCCCGCTGTTGCAGGGCTGGATCCCAGGACCCTGAGGCGAAGGCAGGTGCTTAACTGACTGAGCCACCCAGGCACCCCGGGACTGGGCTCTTACTCTGGCTTTGCAGTTTGTAACATAGAGCCAGCCTATACTTGACCCTGCTTATGGAACATGAACAAAGACATCTGATTCAACACAGCTTCAAGTCCTCCCTAAGGCATTGATAAAGTTTACCTAAGTGCTTCTGTATTGTCTCAAGATTCCTTCTAAGTCACTAATACCCATTATGCAGATTGGAAGGTGATTTTTTTTTTTAATGTGGTAAAATATATATAACTTAAAATGTACTATTTTAACCACTTTTTTAAAAGAGAGAAACAGCAAGCTCCAACTGGGAACAGGGTGGGCAGAGGGAGAGGGAAAGAAAGAATCCTAAGCAGGCTCCACACACAACATGGAGCCTGATGTAGGGCTTGACCTCACAACCCTGAAATCATGAGCTGAGCCGAAATCAAGAGTTGCACTCCTAACCAACTGAGACATCCAGGCACCCCTCATTTTCACCATTTTTAAGTGTGTAATTCAATGACATTAGGTTCATTCACAGTAGTATGCAACCATTCATCTTCATAACTTTCTCATCATTGCAAATAAGAAATTCTATAGCTATAAAACAAGAGCTCCCCATTCCTCTGTTCCCCCAGCCTTTGGCTATCACCATGCTACTTTCTGTCTCTATGAAACTGATTACTGTAGACATGTCCTGGAAGCAGAATCATATACTATTGGTCCTTTGTGTTGGGTTGATCTCACTGATCATATCATTAAGGTCCATCTATGTTGTAGCGTGTATCAGAATTTCACTCTTTTTTAAGGCTCAATAGTATTTAAGTGTAAGCATTGATCACATTCTGTTTATCTGTTCATATGTTGATGAATATTTGGGTTATTTCCACCTTTTGGCTAGTGCAAATAATGCTGTCATGAATAATGGTGTCAAGTATCTGCCAGAATCCCTGCTTTCAGTCCTTGGAGTGTTTACCTAGACGTGGAATTGCTGCATCATACAGTAATTCTACGTTTCATTTTGTAAGGAACCATCAGACTGGTTTCCATAGTAGCTGCGCCATTTTACATTCCCACCAACAATACGAGGGTTCCAATTCCTCTGCATCCTCTCCAACACATGTTATGTTCTCTTCTTTTGGATAACCATCATCCTAATGAGTGTGACATGGGAGGCTAATCTTTTTTTATGGTTTACGACAAGGATTTTCTGTTTGCTGCCTGGCTGGCCACCGTAAGATGCTATTGGTAATACACAACCCAACTTCAGAGATTCAAATGTGAGAAATTCTGGTTTTTATTTTTTTACTTTAGTGACTTTTTAGGTGGGCAGTTTTTAAAGACTATTTTTGAGCAGGTTGAAGTTCACAACAAAACTGAGCGACAGTGAAGATATTTTTGCATATACCCCCTGCGCCTTCCCTATGATCAACATCTCCCACCAGAGCTGGATATTGGTTATGAATGATAAACGTACATTAGCACATCACTATCACCCCACATCTGTAGTTTACGTTAGGGTTCAGCCTTGACGTTGTATATTGTATGAGTTTAGACAAACGTATGACATGTATCTACCATTGTAGTACCACATAGAATATTTCCACTGCCCTAAGGATTCTCTGTGCTCTCTCTGTTCATCGCTTCTTCTCCGTAACTCTTGGTGAACACTGATCTTTTTACTTCTTTCATATTTTGCCATTTTCAGAATGTTGTATATTTGGAATCATACCTAGGTAGCATTTTCAGATTGCTTCTTTCACTTAGCAATATGTATTTAAGTTTCCTCTCTGCCCTTTCCCAGCTTGATATAGCTTATTTCTTTTTAGAGCTGAATATTTCATTGTCTGGAAGCAGCTCAGTTTATTTATTCCCTGACCTATTGAAGGTAGGTGGCTTGGTTGCTTCCAAGTTTTGCCGATTATGAATAAAGCTGCTGTAAACATCCGTGTGCAGGTTTTGTGCAGACATAAGTTCTCACTCCTTTGGGTAAATACCAAGAAGTATGATTACTGGGTTGTATTGTGAGAGTATGTTTAGGGCGCACCTGAGTAGCTCAGTGGGTTGAGCATCGGATTCCTGGTTTCGGCTTAGGTCATGATCTCCTGTTTGTGGGATCCAGCCCCCTGTATCTGGACCTGTGTGCAACGTCTGCTTCAGATTCTTTCTCCCTCTCCTTCTGCCCCTCCCTGCTCCTCATTCTCTCTCTCAAATAAATAAATAAAATCTTTTTTTTTTAAGAGTAGGTTTAGTTTTGTAATAAACTGCTGAACTGTCTTCCAAAGTGGATGTACCATTTTCCTTTCCCACCAGCTATAAAAGAGTTCCTGTTGCTCTACTCCTTAACAGCATTTGATGTTGTCAGTGTTCTTCATTTGGCTCTTTCAACTGGTGTATAGGAGTATCTCATTGTTGTTTTAATTGGCAGTTTCCTGATGACCTGGGATGTGGAGTATCTTTTCATTTGTTTGTTTGTCATCTGTATATCTTCTTTGGTAGGGTGTCTCTTAAGGTCTTTGACCCATGTTTAAACCAGGTTGTTTCTTTTCTTATTATTGGTCTTTAAGAGTTCTTTCTGTATTTGGATAACAGTTCTTTATCAAATATGTCTTTTGCAAATATTTTCTCCCAGTCTTCAAGCTTGTCTTTTCATTCTCTTGACAATGTCCTTCATTCTCTTGACAATGTCCTTCATTTAATAGAATTTTTTTTATTTTAATGAAGGCCCACTTGTCACTTCTTTCATGGAGAATGCCTTTGGTGTTGTATCTAAAAAGTCATCAAGAACCCACCAAACCCTAGGTCACTGAGATTTTCTTCTGTGTTATCTTCTAGGAGTTTTATAGGTTTTGTTTGTTAGTTTTTTGGTTTTTTGGTGGGGTTTTTTTTTTGGTTGTTTGTTTTACATGTAGGTTTATAATACATTTCAAGTTAATTTTTGGAGAAGGTTTAAGGTCTATGTCTAGATTGACTTTTTAGCATGTGGATGTCCAGTTATTTTAGCAGCATTTGTTGAAGAGATTATCTTTACTCCACTGTATTGTCTTCACTTTTTTGTCCATTATTAGCTGAATATATTTGTGTAGATATATCTCTGAGCTCTCTACTCTCTTCTATTAATCTATTGTGTATTCTTACCAATACCAGCCTTGATTAAGGTAGCTTTATAGTAAGTCTTGAAGTCAGGTAGCATCAGTTTCTTAACTTTTTCTCCTTCAATCTTGTGTTGGTTATTCTGGGCCTTCTGTGTCTCCATATAAACTTTAGAATCAGTTCTAGATATCAGTTTGCTGATATCCACAAAATAACTTGCTGGGATTTTTATTATGATTGCATTAAATCTGAGATTGATAGAACTAATACCTTGACAATATTGAGTCCTCCTATCCATAAACATGTACTATTTCTCTCTTTATTTATTTCTCCCTTGATTTCTTTCAGCAGATTTATGTAGTTTTCCTTATATAGATTTTGTACATACTTTGTTAGTTGTATTTCTAAATCATTCATTTGGGGGGTCTTCAAATGTAAATAGTGTATTTATAATTTCAGTTTTCACTTGTTCATTTGCTGATATATAGGAAAGCAATTTACTTTTTTATTTTAATCTTGGATCCTGCAACTTTGCTCTAATCACTTACTAGTTCCAGGAAGGGGTTTTTGTTTTGTTTTGTTTTGTTTTTTGTTTTTTTCAGTTCTTTTGGATTTTTTACAAAAACAATTACATAATCCATGAACAAAGATAGTTTTCTTTCTTCCAAATAAATATATCTTGTCTTTCATTTTTGTGTCTTATTGAACTTGGTCAGACTTCTAGCACTATGTTGGAAAGTGAGTAGTGAGAGAGGACATCCTGACATATTCCTGACCTTAGTGGGAAAGCTTCTAGTTTCTTACAACTGAGTAAGAGGTTAGCTATAGGCTTTTTGTAGATCCTCTTTATCAAGTTGAAAAAATTCCACTCTATCCACTTTACTGAGAGTTTCGTGAATAGGTGTTGGATTTTATCAAATTCATTTTATGAATCTATGGATATAATCATGTGCTCTTTCTTTAGCCTGTTGATATGATTGATTACATTAATTGATTTTTGTGTGTTAAACAAGCCTTGCTTACCTAGGATAAATCTTGCTTGGTTGTGGTATATAATTCTTTTTACACATTGTTGGGTTCAATTTACTAATAATTTGTGGAGAATTTTTGCATTTATCCTCATGGGAGATATTGGTCTATAGTTTTCTTGTAATGTCTGTCTAGTTTTGGTATCATGTGGTCCACATAGAATGAGTTAGGAAGTATTTCCTTTGCTTTTATCCTCTGAAAGAGACTTAGAGAATTGGTATAATTTCTTCCTTGCATGTTTGGTAGAATTTACCAGTGAGCCCACATGGGCCTGGTGCTTTCTGTTTTGGAAAGTTTTTAATTGATTTAATTTCTTTAATAGATTTAAGTGGCCTATTAAATGATCTCTTTCTTCTTGTGTGAGTTTTGGCAGACTGTGTTTTCCCAGTATTGGTCTGTCCCATCCAGGTTATCAAATTTGTGAGCACTGACTTGTTCAGAATATTCTTTCATTAAACTCCTAACGTCCATGGTCGTAGTGATAGTCCCTCTTTCATTTCTGACTTCAGTAATTTGTCTCCTCTCTCTCTTTCTGGCTAGAAGCTTTTTGATTTTTATTAAGCTTTTCAAATTTTTTGTTTCATTGGTTTTATCTATTAAATTTCCTATTTTCAATTTTTCTGATTTCTGCTCTAATTTTTTTTTAGATTTTATTTATTTATTTGACAGAGAGAGCTATCAAAGTAGGCAGAGAGGCAGACAGAGAGAGAGGAGGAAGCAGGCTCCCCGCTGAGCAGAGAGCCTGATGTGGGGCTCAATCCCAGGACCCTGAGATCATGACCTGAGCCGAAGGCAAAGGCTTTAACCCATTGAGCCACCCAGGCACCCCTCTGCTCTAATTTTTACTATCTCTTTTCTTCTGCTTACTTTGGATTTCATTTGCTCTTCTTTTCCTGGTGTCCTAAGGTAGGAGATTGATTTTAGATTTTCTTTTTTAATGTATTCATTCAATGCTATAATTTCCCTTTAAGCACTGTTTTTGCTATATCCCACAAATTTTGACAGCAAAATCACCAACTAAAAACACAAAATGCAAAAAAAAAAAAACCAAACCAAACCAAAACAAAACAAACCATGGCATTAAACAGACTACAAAAAGGGTACTTCATAGTATTAGAGCAAAACTGAGAAGGGAAATGCTGCTCTGTTCCACCTCAGCTGAGAGCGTGCAATTCAGGCAACTCAGGTTTTTTGCGGCTCTGCGCATGTCTGTGAATAAGCATGAAAGCACCCTGAGTATTAATTGTGAAATTACAAATAAATTTTCGCAAGTAGATGAATTCACAAATACGAAATCCATAAATAATGAAGGTCTGTATCTTAATATTTTAATGACATCAAATGAAACTGAAACTTATAATAGTGATCTAGCAATTATTACCAAGTCTTCATTTTCTGCTACAGTAATTAAAAGAATGAGTGAAATTAAACATTAAAAACACTTTTTCAAAAACTTTGACTACATTGATTCTGCATTGGGGGAAAATAAACTCTTCATAGAATATATGTAGGTAGTTCTTTTTCACTTTGAAAGTCTGATGAATTCTCTCTCTTTTTTTAAGATTTTATTTATTTGACAGAGAGAGAGAGAGAGATCACAAGTAGGCAGAGCAGCAGGCAGAGACAGAGAGGGAAGCAGGCTCCCTGCTGAGCAGAGAGCCCAATGTGGGGCTTGATCCCAGGACCCTGAGATCATGACCTGAGCCAAAGGCAGAGGTTTAACCCACTGAGCCACCCAGGTGCCCCTGATGAATTCTTTATAAAAATATTTATAAGACATTTTTCAGATTGTTTGTCTCTTCTATCACTTTCTACTATAATAGTATGGTAAACTTAATATTTAAAAGTAAGAAAAAAAAATACCGATTACAGAATGTTATTGAATCCATTCATCCAGTGTATTAGGTTGATGGATAAAATTTCTGGTTTTCTGATTCAAACAGTACATGACTGACAATTTCATATGCTCTTACCCAAAAATTGTTGTCCTTAATAGATTGCAGAACTAATTTAGAAATTGCTGGATTTCTAAATAACCAATTTAGGTGTTTTGTTTTGAGTAAAATACAAATTCTGTATCTTTCTATATATATATATAGCCTATCAACCTCATAGATTACTTAGGACTTTCTAAGTGTTTCATAGTCTTCATATTGAAAGTCTAATAATTTTTCCCTCTGTTACTCTTTTCAGATGCAACATTCCTCTAAATTTAAAAACTTTTCTATATGCTTTGTTAAATATACTGTGCTTGAGCTCCTCCAAATCTTTCGTAGAGGGCTTGTGAGGGGTAGGCCATGCATAAAAGACTGAAGTGGGGCATTGAATAAGCTTTGTCTTTAATAGCTTAAGTCAGAATGTTGGCTCTGTCATGTCATTGACTTCTTTGTGCCTCAGTTTGCCAATCTGCAAAATGGTTCTAAAAATATTTCCTCTTCAAAGACTTCATTGTGAAACTTAAATGCACTAACTCGTATCAAGTGCTCTAAAGCAGGGATGGGGATGTGGTTAGTCTTCAGGAAATGTTATCGAATATTACTAAAGAACATATTTGGTATATCCAAAGAGAGGTCCATAGAACATCTTTATGAGAGAAGGAATTTCAACAGAAATCTGCAAATTAGATCAGAGATGAATCTTAGAAAGGGCAAACTTTTGAATTCAGACTAGACAGATCTGGATAAAACTGTCCTCAATAATTCACTTATATTGCTCACCCTCAGTTTTCTTCTCTGTACTTGAAACAACACCCATCACGGTGTTGTTAAGGTTTAGAAGTAAGCGATGCAGGTCCCCGAGCCTATTTGCTATCAAAATGTTGGATCTCCATGGGCAGACAATGTTAGTGTCTTGATATTTTCTGTCAGCTGTGCATACTAGATATCGTGCACTGCAGTAGTGATGTTTGATCCAAACAGGATTCCATATCTGCGCTGGAAGGAAACTTCACTAAGTCCTAAATCTTGCAAAAAGACATACATGGTATTAAAATGGATCTGGGCATATTCTTCAGTGTTAAAAATGGGAAAGATTGACATCTAGTGGCACTCTAGTGGGATCACAGCAAACATTTCAATCCCAAAGGAGTCAGATAATGTAGTTATATTTTGCTTTACATAGTTTGTTCTTAGAAAAAATTTATATAAAACATTTCTGTTGTTATTTAATACCTGATATAACTTACTGTAGTTTATTATAATTCTTTAAAAATAATGTTCTTATAAATTTTATTACCTAGGTAATTTTTTTTCATTTTTACGTTAAATAATATATTAATTCTAGGGGCACCTGGGTGACTCAGTTCGTTAAGTGTCCAACTCTTGATTTCAACTCGGATCGTAATCTCAGGATTGTGAGAATGAGCTCCATATTGCCCAATATGGAGCCAAGCATGGAGCCTGCATAAGATTCTCTCTCTCCCTCTCCATCTGCCCCTTTCCACCTGCTGCTTTCTCTTTCTCTCAAAAAAAAAAAAAAATATATATATATATACGTATGTATATACATACACACATATGTATATATATATAAATTCTACATTTTTTCTATAATTTTCTATAAGCTATGGATTTCAGAGTTTACCTAACACAGTGTAAGATTATTATACTCTTCACATTAAAATAATAAAACATAATATTGCTTTATTGGTCTTCTTGGAAAGTAGTTATTAACTTGTAAAATATATTTAAACGTGTAGAATAGTTTATCGCAAGCATTTTTAAAATAGACGTTATTCTAGAAGTTTTAAATGTACAGAAAAGTTGCTCCCTGTTGTTAACATCTTATACTAGAATAGTTCATTTGTCACAAATAATGAACCATAATTGATGCATTATTCTTAACCAAAATCCACATTTCATTCCAATTTCACCAGTGTATTAGACCGGGATTCTCCAGAGAAACAGAATAGGATGCATCTTTATGTCTACATCTGCACCTGTGTTTATACATTTATATGAAAAGATGTATTTTGAGAGAGAGAGAGTGAGTGATTTTAAGGAATTGGCTCACATGATGTTGGAGGCTTGATAAGTCTAAATTCTTCAGGGTAGGTTGGCAGGCTGGGGACCCGGGGAAGAGTTACAGTTTGAGTCCAAAGGCAGTCTGTTTGCAGAATTCCTTCTTGTTTAAGAAAGTCATCTTTGTTCTCTTAAAAGCTTCAACTGATTGGACGAGGCCCACCCATGTTATGGAGGATTATCTACTTTATTCAAAGTCCACTGATTTAAAGTTAGCCATTACAACCAATTTTTCCCCAATGTCCTTCTTCTGTTCCAAGATCCTATCCAGGATACCACATTACATTTAATCATCATGTCTCCTTAGTATTCTCTGGTTTGAGATAGTTTCTCAGACCTTCCTTGTTTTGACCACCTTGAGAATTTGAAGAGTGCAGTATTTTGTAGAATGTTTCTCAATTAGAAGTTGTCTTACATTTTTATCATGATTAGGCTGCGATTATGGGTTTCTGGGAGGAAGACCACAGAGATGAAGTGACATTATCTTCATATCTTATTCAGGAAATGCTATCATCATGACTCATCACTAATGATGCTGACCTTGATCCTCTGGCTGAGCGAGTGCTCGTCAGGTTTTTCTCGTGTAAAGTCATCTTGCCACCTTTTCGTACTCTACTCTTTGGAATCAAGCCCACACTCAAGGCTGAAGCCAGGAGGTGTTAAGCGCCATCTCCTAAAAGGGGCAACTACATAATTCATTTATAATTCATCTGTAGGAGATTCATCTCTTTCCCTCCATTTATTTATTTGTTCATTCGTTTATTTATATCAGTATGTACTCACAGATATTTAGTTTGCTCCTTGAACTATAATTCAATACCGCATTATTTATTTTGTTACTCAAATTGTTTCAGCTTTAGCCATTTAGGGCTCTTTCAGGTTGGTTCCTGAGTCCCTCTGACATGCCCCCACTCTTTTGTAGGTTTTGAGTACTTCCTTATTTTCTGGCATTATGAATGCTCCAGGCACATTTTTATATTTTTCCTGCCCTAGCCCTGGAATCATCTTTCTCCAAGGAACCCTAGCTCCTCCTATTGGAGAATGGTACTAGAAACCAAGATCAGGTGCTAGGTGTGTTCATTGCTACAAGGGACAGCTCTGTGGTAGAGAAAGAAAATACATGTGTATCTATATGTGTATATTTGCAAAACAAGGACACAGTTCTGATGATCACAGTTTCATGTGATTACATGATACCTGTGCAAAGGCAAGGCTGCCGTACGGACAAATACAAAAGTCTATACACAACATTTGTAATTGCAACTGCGTAAGAATAAACTGAACACAAGTGAACTCTCCACTCACTTTTCCTTTTAAACTCTCACTGGAAGTAACTCAGTGTTTGGAGAGCTGAAAGGGGGACCGCTTTAAGTCACAATGTTTTATGCATCCACATGCACTCCCCAAAAACCATCATTGATCTATACAACTTTATGAGGAAGAGAATAATATTAAGCTTGTTTTTGACAATGTATGCTCAGAGAATTATTACCAGCTCGGGATTCCCTGGCTTGACCAAGGCAAAGCCAGAATTTCAAATCAGATCAATTTTTAGACAATTTAAATGTTGCTTGTAACTATTGCTATATCCTTAAGTGACTAATAGATTTTCAGAGGGTGATCACATATACAATTTCACTTCATCCTAATGAAGTCTCCAAAATCAGCTAAGGCAGATTATCCTTATTTTAGGAATAGAAGTCTCCTATTTAATTACTGTCATTATTGATCCCAAGCCCTCTGCCCCCATTAGAATGTAAAACATTCAAACAAGAATACAGAAATCTCTATTTACTTCCAGTTTTCAATTATGGTTTAAGTAATCACTAAAGGCTGAAAATTGTATGCCCTAAGGACAAATAACATTGAGAAAAAGGTTTTCTTTTATAAATCATATTCAAATGTAGAATGTTTTTAGTTCTTTTTTTAAATGAAATTTTTTCTGCTATATATATTTCAATGTATCTTTAAGGATAAACTGACAGAATCAGTAGCTTTCAGTTCTGATATGCAGTTAAGCCTCTAACTGTGTATTGATGATTTTTATGGTAACTACGTGGAATATGTGTGTGTTTAGAAGAGAATACATACATATTCTCATATATATGTGTGTATGTATGTATGTATCTATCTATCTATCTCACATTTTCAGGCCTGGCTAAGAATGATGGAGTCTTAAAATGTTTAAGCCAAATCAAAAATAAAAGTCAAGGGATTTTGTTCTCTTGGGCTACTGTCCAGTACAGAAGTCACTAGCCACATGTAGTGCTTGAAAGAATAAGTGCTTGAAATGTGGCTCGTCCTAATTGAGATGTGCTGTACGTATGAAATACACACCAGATTTCAAAGAGAGTGTCCCCCCAAAAGTATTTCAAGAATCCTAATTATTTTATATTGATTACATGTTGAAATAATATATTTTTTTAATTTATTTATTGGTCAGAGAGAGAGGGAGAGAGAGCAAGCGAGCACAGGCAGAGGCAGAGGGAGAAGCAGGCTCCCTGCCGAGCAAGGAGCCCGATGTGGGACTCGATCCCAGGACGCTGGGATCATGACCTGAGCCGAAGGCAGCCGCTTAACCAACTGAGCCACCCAGGCGTCCCTGCAATAATATTTTAGATCTATTAGATTAAATAAAATATTAAAATTAATTTCAACTATCTTAACTTGATTAATGTAGACACAAAAAAATTTAAAAATATGTGTGCAGCTCCCATTATATCTCTCCTGGAGCACACCACCCTAGACCAATCCAGTGGGAGGATCCTATTATTCTCTTCTCTAAAACAGTGTTGCTTTGGGTTTTGAAATTTGAGAGAAGAGAGATATGCACTAGAGAAGGAACTGTCCAATTTTTTAGCAGATTTCATAAGAAATGTAAGAGCCAGGACATGTTGGGTTTGGAAAGTAAGCTGTTTCCACCTCACAGTCTCTCTGAGCAAAATTAAAAAATGACCTCCATGCGCAGATCAGATATGGGGCCGCAGTAAGGTGAGACCAAAGGTCTGGCTAACTAAAAGCCTCGGGAAGATTTAGGGGTTTAAGGGCCTTGTCCCACGGCAGCCTCCAAGTTGCTCCAATGACCTGTCCCAGAGAGAAAAGTCAGGGTGGCTTATGGCTAACGGAGTGAACTCTGAAGACATTCACAGGAAAGCACACACGTCACGTGAGGGGGTTATGTGAGCGGAGTGGTAGAAGCACGTCGGCCCGGACTAGAAGCAACTCTGGATGGAGGCAGGCTGAGGGCCTACTCTGGTGCAAACCGGGGCCATTTCTTCCTCATGAGGATAACTCAGAGGGTGGAAGCGAGAGCCCAGAAGGCAGAGCGAAGAGCCAGGAGGAAGCTGGGAGCAGAAGTGGGTCCTAATGAAGACACTGGAAACAGGAGCCTGCTTGGATTCAAATAGCCGTGGACCAGTGACCGCTGTGTCTCCCGCTGCCCCTCCCTTGGGACAGCAGCGTTAGCTCTGGTTCTTGGGTCTCCGTCCATTGTTCGCTGTGCATGAGAAAGACCGCTGGCTGCTTTCTTCCGTTCACAGGTCTTTAGATCCACAGGAGATGCCCCTAAGGAGGACCGACCCTCTTCATCCTCACTTGGACATGACTGAAGTGGTCAAATTTGGGGGCATTTTGAGCGACCCGAGTATATTGTGCATGGGAATAATGTCTGGAAATGGTGGAGTAAAAATGGGCTTTGACCCCCTTCCCACTGAGAGATGGGTTCTATGTTCCAATGCTTTGAACGTGTGAATGCTTTGATAATGGAGTACAGTGTCAGTGACACTGTGCCTGGTCGGAGCCAGCCTTTAACAGAGCGGTTTCTAAGAGCCCTGAGTTGCCATGTGGGAATTCTAACCGCCCTGCTGGAGACAAGACCCAGGGAGGTCCCGAGACCACGTGAGAGAAGGGCCCAGCTGTGCCCAGCTTTCCAGCCCTCCCAAAGTAACCCAAAGTGGTACCCACCATGTGGGTGAGACTCCTTGAAATCTCCAGACCAGCCCGGAGTCTAGTTGAATACAACGGAGCAATGCCACGAAGCCACAGTGCCACGTGAAGCAGACGAAGTGAACGGCCAAGGCTCGCTGGAATTCCTGACTGCTATGCTTTGTTAGTGGAACAAAATGACTTGTTTCAGTCCACCAGATTTGGGGTAGTTTGTGGTGCAATAGTAGATACCTGGGACAACACACACACACGCACGCACACACACGCACACACACATGCCACATCCTAGTTAAGAGACTTGGACCATTTTACTTAAGGTCTCTGCCTTCAGTATTTTCATCAGTAAAATTGGATGATAGTATCTACTTAGCTTGGGTGTTAACAAATTAAACAAAACAGCATACATATAAAGCAGTCAGCATGTATTTGGATCATAATCTTCTTTCTTTTGTTTCTCCATCAGATCTCCCTTTACATATCCTTAGTATTTGTGGGTATGTGTTGACTACAGACACCAGCAATTTACCTGGTAGACACACACATGCACACTCACTCCCCACATATATACACATATGTATGGATCAGGATATAAAATCTTATTCATTTGGGGGTTTATAACCATTTACCACCTCAAAACCGAATATTCGTGGTGGTAAATGTGGTGAGGGTTCCAGTGTTTCCAGAAATGGATTGTTTCGTTGTTGGTAGTGGTTTCTTATCGTCCTCTTAGGGTTGTTCCTTAAAAGATTAAAAATAAATCAACCAGATTTTTCACTAACAAATGGAAGCGGCAGGGTAGACCTTTGTTAGTGCAGGAAGCTGAGCAGGACTAGGTGGGCTGCTTTGCAGACTCAGAAGGCCTCAGATCAAAGGAGAATGGATATACAGGACAGGCTGCAAAGTACCAGCATCCATTTCATTCATTGCAATTATGAAAAATCTTTTAGTGGGGAAAGGCATGCCATAGGAAGTGCCCGCACTTTGACCCTTTGCTTATGTGTCTTCCTTAAGCTAACTCATTCCTATTTTTTTCAGTTTATGAATATGGTGGCTTGGTCATTTTGCTGTCTCACAACATAGGGTTCAGTGACTTTGGTCCTGGCTTAATTAATTGTGTGACTCCAAGACGGAGACAAGCACACAAACGTGAACACAGCTATGCTCGCTGCTTTGTAGAGAAGTTACTGGTTTGGATGAGGTCAAACATCTATTTGAAGATGGAGAGCTTGAGAACGTGAAGGGAAACAAATCTTGGACCCAGAGATTCTGTTAACCAGATTAGCATCTTGCATTTACCAGGTCTGAGACCATTTTTTTTTAACTCCTTCCTCCTACCCTCCCTACAGCACCCCTGCCCAACTAGGAATCCTTTCATAGGAGGAAGTGGATAGGGGAAATCTTTCTGTAGTTCTCGGTTCTTCTCCTGTTAGTTAAAGATCTACTTAAAAGAATGAAGGGTAGCAAACACCTGTCGGGACAGACCTCCCGCCGAGACAGGCCCCCGGGAAGGGTGAGAAGGCCAGACGGTGCTCACTGGAGGCGCGGGGAGGGCGGCAGGTCGGGTGCCCAGAGGCCGAGTGGCTGGCGGCCAAAGCTCAGGTCACTGGCTTGTAAAGTCCTGGCCTCTGGCAGCAGGACTTTTCCAACGTTAGGTTCCGGGGTACTTGGGAGGCGGACGCGGGCAGGGAGGCGGAGGGTGGGGCGGGGAGCGAGGGCGACCTGCTGCCTGTCCCCGGCCGACCTCCGAGAAGGGCGTTGCGGCGCGGGAGGAGGAGGGAAGGGCGTGCGCCAGGGACCGGAGGCGTCGGCCCGCCGCGCCGGAATCTGGCGAGTGCGGGGCTGTAGGACCTGGAGAGGAAGGCGGTCGGGGCGCCCCGCGAGCACACGCTCCTATGGGCCGCGGAGACCCGGCTTGGAGCGCCTCTGGCCGCGCCGCTCAAGGCTCGAGCTTCCCGGGTGCGACTCGGCTGCCCGTGCAGGACTAGCGGGCTGGGGGCGCAGGGCTGGGCGGGCGGGGAGCCGAGGCCCCGGGGGCGCGGGGGCTCACGGCCGCCCGCCGCCTGCAGGGGACCCGCGCGAGGTGTCAGCGCCCGGAGGCGCCCAGGCCTAGGGGCGCGGGGCCCAGCCTCCGGGACGTGAGCCCAGGCCTGGGACTGATTGTGATTGGGTAAGTCTTGATCTGGCAAAGGAGGTGGGATGAATTTTCTGTTGTGTCATATTTTTGTGCCATGTGTGTGATTTTTTTTTTCCCCCTGGCTGCAAAGCTGGAATCCATCTGGTCTGTTTCCCCGAATCCATTCATGAAATCTCGTGCTGACATCACATCGCTTTCCCAAGGGAAGTTGCCCCCTTGCGCTGAGAAGCATTGGCGGTGTCTGAGATGACATTCTCCATCAGTCCCGAGAGCTGCAGTTGCTTCTAGGATGTGCTTGTATTAAGTCAGGGCGGCGCCGAGGGTTTTGTGGGAAGAGGGGCTTCGCCAGAGCCAGTCCACCCAGAAAACCATCCTGCGTTTCAACCCATTCAGAATACAAGTGTTCATTTCAGGCAGTCCTTTTAAGCAGAAATCCAAAATTTTGAAAGCTTCGATCACTGTTTAATATTGAATGTCTATAAGGCAAAGTGACAGAGGGTTCGTGAGCTATCAAGAGGCAAATTTTAAAAAGTAGAAGTAGATACTAGAGTCGTTATCATGACAAAGAAATTGGTACCCAGACTTCACTTTGATGCAACCACAAATTAGGGCCATATGGTTCCCGGGGTGCCCTTCAGTCTGCCCTAAAACCCAAGTCCTGTTTCCAAACGAACAGCCTTGAATGTACCTATTAGCAGTTTTTTAACATCTCTAAAATTTAAGCAGTATAGACAGGAACTCGTGTAAAACTTATACATCATGTATAATGTAATAAAAGCTTAATAGACTTTCTACCACTTTCAAGTTTGAAGGTTTTTCACACATCCTCTAAATCCTGTACACTTTTTTAGACTGCATCATTTACGTAGGAATTGATAGTTCACAGAGAATTAAAAATGTTCCAATGTTATGCATGAAGTAACAGTACAATGGTTAGGGGAGAGAAATCAAAGATTCCAAGCAAAATATAAGAAGAAAAAATAAAATGCAAATTGAATCAATTTTGTTTTTAGGTAACAATGTCAGTATTTGGGGTCCCTGGGGAGATATGCAGATGGCCTGGGTCCAGGGAGCAGCTCTCTCCCTATCTTCTTGGTGACCTTGGGTAGTCATGGCATTAACAGATTCAAGTTCCTCTTTAGAATTTTTCTGAACTCTGTGGTCAGATGAACTCTGAAGTTCAAGAAGTTCCACAGAAATGGGCTTTTGAAGGAGATGAGACAGGAAGAGCAGAGGAGAAAAAATTCGAAGAAATAATAGAGAAGTGGATGGTGGTAGAGGGCATACATTTTACAGTCATTCCTACCCCTGCACCCTCCCACTCCATCCCTGCATCTTAAAGATCTGTCATCAGCTCTTTTTCAAAGGGAGTAGTGATGCCATCTGCGAAAGGATATGGTATAATATGAAGAGAGGAAGTCGTTCTTTCATTTTGTAAATAATTTTCTTAGGTTGGAAAAACTCCCTCCTCTCCCACCTCCCCTTGCCGCCCCCCCCCAAAAGGTGAATTTTCTGGAGGAAGTGATTATTGTTCATTGGAAACAAAACAAACAGGCATGTGTCTGCTTAGTGAATTTTGTTTTCCAGTCACACAAAAGGCAGAGGAGGCACCGAAAGCAAGAAACCATTTCATCCAACTAATGAAGTTCTGGAACATAGGTGAGGTTTGGTGGGGTGAGGTCCAGAGCCGATGACCACGAAAGAACTCTTGACACATCTTTGGTGCATAATGGTGGTTTATTAAAGCACGGGGACAGGACCCGGGGTCAGAAAGAGCTGCTGCCCTGCTATCCTGAGGAGTGGCTGATTATATACCCAGGAGTTGGGTAGGTGAAGACAAAAGGGGTGTTCAGAAGACTGTCAGGATACTGGAGGCCTGGTTATTGTCAAGCCAAGGCTGTTCTTACCTCTAATGAGGCACTAACAGGAAGACAGTTGGGAGTTTCCTGGTGGAATGTCACATTCCTCCTATCAAGCGTCCCTGTCAATGAGCTTTAGGTTTAGAAGAAATTTAACTTTTTTATATTTCCTTTCATCTCAGCCTCCTTCGTTTTATGGAGGGGAGGGCAGTGTTAGGGCTTTAGGAACTGAGTTGCTTGTCTCTGGAAGTTCGGCTATTGATAAGATAGCTTCTTTGTTGTTAATCACTAGGACCTTTGTAAACCAAGGGAGACTCCTGTCTTGCAGGATTGTGATCTCTACAAGTTAACTATTTGTTTTCCTTTTAGGGCAGCCAGGAGTGCCTGAGGGATGTCACACATGTCACCCAGGTTGGGGGGGAGAAGGGGTGTAAGGTGCCAGCTTTTGCTTTGTCCTCCAGCCAGCCTTCTGCTCCCTCATCATTCCCCCCTGAACAATTTTGACTCTTAAATCTTCAAGATAGTTGAAGGTGGAAGGTCTCATCTTCTGTAACTTCTTCCTGCAGAATAAGGGCGTAGACTTGTCCCTACCTACTTGGGCCAACATTGATCAGTTGAGGCATGTGTAGGGAAGTTATGAAAGACGGAGGCAGCTGAATCCAGTGCTGACAGTGAAGACGTGTCTATGTGCGTGGTAAGGATCATCTGTCGTCGTGAAGTCATTGCAGCAATGGAGTCTTGGCACCAAGAAGAGAAACATCGAACAAAGCAACACATTAAGATTAATAAAGCTATAAGAATGAGAAGCCCAAAAAGGAGATTTTTAATTGTTGGCCATAGTCCTCCTTTAAACCAGGAACTTAACCAATCACTGAGAGAGAGAGAAGGACCCTGTAGAACCTCAATCTGGATATTCATATCTTTTATTAGTCCTGTGACATTTTTTAGGTATTCTGGAATGTACACACAACATTCTGCTTTGATAATTGCGCATGTGCCACCCTGCTGTGCCTAGGACATCTAAGGCCATCCTATTTTGTAGGACTTCCTTGTGCATCTGTGAGACTTCGATATTAAGTAAGGAGATGCTATTTGGTGAATCATTGAGTGCCTTTGCAGTATATGTATTACAGGCTTCTACATGCCAAATGACATCCTCTAGTCCCACAGATGGAGCAAAAATGGATGTTAAGTGATCATACCATTTAAAAACAGATCATGTCCATCTTTGCTTTAAATCGGGGAGAGTAGCTGGAGTGGTGATGGTTTTAGTAATGGCCCATGTCCAGGCAAATCCTAAGGTACAGCAACCTTTACACCCTGGAGGAAGCCAGAGCCACAGGTTAGATCCACATATCCAATGAGTTCCGTTTGGAGCTGACCATCTAATGCCAGGTCACCTAACCCAATCAGTAGCAAACCAGTCAGTGGCCTGGAGTACTATTACTTGGGATCACATTTCTAATGCTAGCCATCCTAGATGTTGTGTGTTATTTGCCCAAGTATCATATGTATGATTTCTTTGTTCCCAGCATAAAACTGCCTTTTGACTGAGCTGTCCAATAGTGGCTGTGAGCCACAAACATGTATCCCAAATTTGATATGTGCCATACAACCTTCATTTGTGTTTGAAGAGAAGTTTGAGATCTTCTATGGGCTCACAGGAGTAAGAAGGCACGTTAATTTGCTCACTGGGTTCCTTTTGCTGCTTCTTTAGCTGTATGGTCTGCTAAAATTGTTTCCTTTAGATTCTAAGGTCATATCCTTTTGATTTCCTTTGATGTGGATTACTGCTACCTTCTTGGGCAGGTGTACAGCCTCAAGAAGGGTTATGATCTCAGGCCCATATTTGATTGGGGAGTTATGGCTGGACAGCAATCCCCTTCCTTCCAAATAGCTCCATGGGCATGTAGTACCAGGAAGGCATACTTGGAGACAGTGTTAGTGTTTATTTTTAAGGCCTTGGCAATTGCAAAGTGCTAGCGAGCACTATGGGATACCTAGCTTTTCTTATTCTTTTTATGAAAACTATTGTCATCAGTAAACCAACTGTCATTTGTATTTTTAATGGGGGCATCTTAAATCTGGCCAACTAGAGTAAGCAAGATCAATAACCTCTGAACAGTTTTGCTCTA
>PISX010019039.1:0-39085 GCA_004024625.1 Mellivora capensis
TTTTGATGGCTGCATAGTATTCCATCGTGTATATATACCACATCTTCTTTATCCATTCATCTGCAACTCACCTATTTTTGAAGCTGTTATCTTCTTGTACTATTTTTTGCTAGCTGTTCCAGGGCTATCACACACCCGTACTTTTTCAGTTTACTTGGGATGACTTCTGTCCCACTCCACATAAAAGGTAGAAACCCTGAACCCCGGTTAATAGTTAAGGACCTTTTCGCTCCTGTTGGACCCAGTGCTACAGCTGCTGTATGTATAATATCTACATCTATCATAAAACCTAAAAGACAACTTAATAACTTGTGCCTTAAACAGCCCTGTTTATTTCCTTAAAATTAAGAGGGAAATGGATTCCTTTATATAACCCAGTTATTCACCATTTCCAGTGATCGTCATCATTTCCAAAATATCCAGGTTTCAATTTGTTCTCATTTCCTATCACTTGAAGAATTTCCTTTGGCATTTTTTCTGCAGTGCAGGTCTGCCAAGGAAAAGAATTCCTTAGTTTTCTTTTATCTAAAAAAAAAAGGTGGTTTTTTAAAGAATTATGTTCAGTTAGCCACGGTATAGTACATCACTAGTTTTTGACGTAGCGTTCAATGACTCATTAGTTGCGTATTTCACCCAGTGCTCATCACAACACGTGCCGTCCTTCCTGCCCATCACCCTGTTACCCCCGCACTCACCCCCCCCCCCCGCCAAAAGATTTTTGATTTAACCTTCAGTCTTAAACATTTTTGGCTGACAGAGAATTCGGGTTTTGACACTTTCCCCCTCCTCTGAGCAATGCAGTATTGTTCTTTTCGGACTGTTCCTTAGGATCGTATTGGAACAAGATTGTTCCACTGTCTTTTGGCCTTCATAGTTTCTGCTTGTAAGTCAGGTAGTCTCAACTGCTGGTCTTCTGTTTCGTTTTTCTCTGGGTACTTTCAAGATTTCCTCTTTGGGGCGCCTGGGTGGCTCAGTGGGTTAAGCCACTGCCTCTAGCTCAGGTCATGATCTCAGGGTCCTGGGATCGAGCCCCGCATCAGGCTCTCTGCTCAGTGGGGAGCCTGCTTCCTCCTCTCTCTCTCTCTCTCTGCCTACTTGTGATCTCTGTCAAAAAAATAAATAAAATCTAAAAAAAAAAAAGATTTCCTTTTTATCTCTGGTTATCAGAAGGCCTACTATAGCATCCCTGTGTAGTTTTCTTTGTCATTTACCCAGCCTGGGGTTCACAGATGATTGAATGTGACAATTTATATCTCTCACCAAACTGGAAATATTTTCAGTCATTAATTTCTAAATTTTTTTTGTGCTCGAGTCTCTCTTTTCTAGAACGCCCATTACACATATATAAAATATTCTGATATTGTCCCACAGGTCCCTGAGGCTCTGTTCATGTTTTTTTTTTCAATCCTTTTACTCTTTATTTTTTATTTTTTTATTTAAGTAATCTCTACACCCAACGTGGAGCTCAAACTCACAACCCTGAGACCAGGAGTCACACACTCTACATACTGAGCCAGTCAGGTACTCCCAGCTTACTCTTTATTTTATAGATTGTGTAATTTCTATTTGGCTACATTTAAGGTCACTGACTCTCTTCTGTCCTCTCCATTCTCCTATTAAACACAGCCAGTGTTTTTATTTCGCTTTTGGGAGGTTTTTTTTCCCCGAGTAATGGAGATAACAGAATACGTCAGATATATATTTCAGATATTGTATTTGGTTTTCTAGAATTCCCCCTTTGTTTCCTGTGATTTCTATGTTTATCTTTTACTGAGATTTCCTATCTTTGCATCTATGGTAAGCCTATTTTCCTTCACATACTGAGGATGTGTGTAACAGCTACTGTAGCATCCTTGAAGTCACTCCAAACACCGTATCACTGTAAGGTTGGTGTCTGTTGATCGTTTTAGACTACACTGCATGTTCTCGGTTCTCCATATCATCATTTTCATTGTGTGCTGGACATTGTTACTACTATGTCACAGAGGCTCTGGGCTCTGCTGGAGTCAAGCCACAGACTCTGTCTATTGGGAGCTCAAACCTCAGGCTGGGTCTTTTATCCAGAGCTGGTGTCTGTCCCACACAGGTGTGACTCAAGGATCAGGCAGAACTTTGAGCAGAATGCATGCACAGAATTCAGGCTCCCCCGAGCTGGCTTTCTCCTATGTGGAATTCCCTACCCACTTTCTAGTGACTGTTGTTGTCCCAAACTCTGTCCTCTGTTCTTCAGGCCAAAGAAACTGTGAATTTCTACTAGAGATAAAGGCGCTCGAACAGAAGTGCCAGCTTCACTCTGGCTCAGCTTCAAAGCTACATAATGGAAGCTCGTCTGTGCCATTGACTTTTCTAAGCGCGGGACTTCCCTCCAGAATCTGTCCTTGTTCAGATTCTCCAGGGCCTTCAAGTCATTGCTCGCTTTCTTGTTTGTTTGTTCTTTTGTGTTCTGTCCAGAGCTCATAATGTTGTCTGTGAAAAGGTCAAGTCCTGTAGGCGCGATTCAGCCATACTGGAAATAGAACACTTACATATATAAAACATGACAGAAACAGTTAAGGACCCTTTGGTTCCTCTCCTCTCTGCGGCATCTGGTATGTCTCCTGCCCATTCACTTTTTTTGCAAAGACATCTTCTACGTATATTGTTCAAAAAGTGTAACACTGGGGCACCTGGCTGGTTCAGTGGGTGGGACACGCAACTCTTAATCTTGCGGTTGTGAGTTCGAGCCCCATGGAGGGTGTAAAGATTACTTAAAAATAAAATCTTCTTTAAAAAGTGTAATACTATACGATTCATGAACTGCATGTAGGATGGGGACCTTTTAGAGCTTTACACAAGTGAGAACACACAGCATTTATCATTCTCTGGTTTTTTCCCCTCCTCTCAATGTACTATTCAGAGACCTACCCACGCTGGGACACACAGACCCACCTCACTCATGTTTACTGTCCAGTCACGTGGATGCAGCTCTTTGATCTGACGTTTCTTCTACTGATGGACGCTCAGGCTGTACCTAATCATTTGCTCTGACGAGGACACCACGGTGATGCTCTTGTCCTGACCTCTTCGGTTCCCTGCCTGGACACGCGGTGGCTGGATTGGCTCCACTTTCACCAGCTTGCTGAATTGCTCTCCGAAGTGACCGGACCAATGGGTACCTCTGCCGGGAGTGGATAAAAGTGCCCATTCCCGAAGTAAGAACAGTGGTTATCTACGGGCAGGAAGATTTCAAGTGATTTTCACCTTCTCTTTCTACACTTCCTGTCACTGAGTTTCTTCTCCCTTCTGAGCAGCAGTTCTTACAACACAACAGCAGACCTTTTGTGATCAAACCAGCAGAAACTGCCCTTGTATCTCAAGATGAGAAAGCTGGGAGGTGCCCGGACTCTCTCCTCTGTCCCCTCCTCGCACCTGCCTGTGTCCTGTGCACACTGCTTTAGCCCTTGGTGCTTCTTGGCGCATTTCTTTGCTTACTGACTCCCCAACCATTCTGCAAGCCCCTTGAGGGCAGGAAGTGCATCCTCTCTCTCTGTAACTGTGAGACTGGGGCTACCTCACCCAAAGCAGGTGCTCGAAAGCACACAAGGGACTGCAGAGTGGGTACCGCCTTCCGCACTGTACCAGCGAGAAAAGGCTTGAGGAACATACCCCGCTCACCCACCCACCGTGGCGGGGACAGAATCCCCAGAGGCAGAACCTTCTGACTTTGAACTCCCTTTGCAAGCCGAATGACTGGCCCAGGGCCACACAGCTGTGACTCTCAGCTGGCGGCAGAAGTGAGGGTGCCCGGTCCTGGCTCCCTGCAGTGTGATGGCAGCCTGGCTCTCTCTGGGGCACACCGGCCACTTGCTTTGCCACTTGCTTTGACTTTCATGTTCTGGACAGGATTCAATAACTCATTGTGAATATCAGCTACAAGTTCTGGGCAGCCTGCCTAATCTCTGGAGTCACTTAAAATCTTTGTCGTTCCTGCAAAAGTGAATGTTTGAACAATTTATTCCACACATCCTGTCAACAGAGACACCCTGGAGTCCTCATTTCCACATCACATTTCATGGTGTTACGCTGAAATGCGCCACACGTGCCTGCCACACATTAGCGCCGTAATCGCTCTCCTTTGCTGCGGGACTGACGGGGAAATGGTGCTTTGATACAAGGAAGGGTGACAAGGCCATGCGGTGCTGAACCTGGGATTCCGCAATTATCGCTCGCGGAAGGGAGATGGTTATCAAAGCAGCCGTAGGAAAACGTCTCGGGGCCACCTCTTGGAGTCAGGAAATTTGAGACCTACGTTTCAGTGCCGTGCGCCGCACTGTAAACCCTTCTGCAGAACGCACGGACTTGATTTAATGTCGTTGTTAATTCTGCTGTTCACAGCGGTGCGCTCTTAAGGGACCCATCATTTTTATTTCAGGTTGTGTTTTTTTTTTTTTTTCCCCTTTCCCTGGCAACAGAGCTCTGAGGCTTTTCTGGGCTTGTGCTGAATTGTGGGAGCACAGACCCCCTCCCCCGGGCAGGGGAGCAGACGGCGGGCAGCTTCCCCAGAGGCTGGGGCTGGGTCTTAGCTCTCCGTGCCTGGCTGGGGCGGGTCAGAGCGGGAGGGCTGGGTTTGAACAAATAGAAAAAGGGAGAAGAGGAAGTTCTGCTTCGTGGCAGAACAGGAAAGAAAGGAAACCCTGGTCACTTTCCAAGGGCACGAGGGGACCGCTCTGGCCTGGGTTAGCCGAGGGCACAGGAAGGAGCAGGACAGACAGAGCAGAGTGGGGGGCAGGGAGCAGACCCAGTCCACACACAGCAGGGACCCCGTGGACTGAGACACCTGCCCTTCGCCGGCCTTTGACCCCACATCGCCAGTCTGCTGTCCTCCAGCCTCCGACCACAAGTGACCTGGCGCCACAGAACCTTCCTCTCCCGGGGAAGACGTGTCCAGTGAGCAGGAGGGACCCCCTCGCAGCACCCTATAACCCTAAGGCACCTCCTCTGGTCTGGAGACTTGAATGGGATCAGTGTCCTTATGAACTGGATGGATGGCCAGGACCCAGGGGCGTCGTGCTACAACCGTGACACAGGGCGGATCCGTGTCAGCGAAGGCTCAGAGAAGGGAGTGGGACACTCTCCCACTCTTGGGCCAACTGATCCTTGGGGGGACCTGTCTGCCGTCCACGGACAGGTGCCGGGAGATGGCCCCAAGGTCACACGTCCCCTTCTTCAAAGACAGAGAAGACGAGAGAGGAGCGGCAGAGTGCACACCGGCAGGTCAGGGAGGGGAGCGAACACCGCGAGGGTGAGAAGAGGGAGCACCTGCTCGCTCCGAGCTCCGGGATGGGGCCCCGGGCAGTCCCGGGACTCACACGGGCACCGTGGGGTCAGCACCGCGCCCCGGGCCTGGACAGGCGGATGGGACATCTGCAGTGGACGTTCGTCCTCCGCGCCCAGCAGCCCTCCCCTCCCCCGCGCAGCAAGAGCCTGGGGCACGTAGCACAGTGTCTGATACGTCGCCAACACTGGGTGAAGGGTGGCAGGAGGCCTGTCACTTTCGGTCTGTGCCCCTGCACCCCCAAGCCCCTATGTTGAGCCCTAAACCCCAGGGTGGCTATAATGGAAGAGGCGGCCCTAGTGGAAGTAATTGAGGGTAAACGAGGCCATGAGAGTGGGCCTGGGTCCACGAGGGTCAGCGTCCTTGTGAGAGGAGACTGCAGAGAGCTGGTTCTTCCCCAGCTCTCCCCACCCTGCCGTGCACGGGCACTGGGGGAAGGTGGCTGCAAGCCAGCCAGGAAGAGGGCTTGCACCTGAACCTGTCCACGCAGCACACAGATCTCGGGCTTCTGGACTCCAGCCCGTAAGGAAGAAACGTCTGTTACTGAAGCCCCCAGCCTGTGCTGTTGTGACGGCCTGAGCAGACGGACACATGGGGGGTGCCAGCCCGCCCTCACCCCAGCCCAGGTGGGGGAGGGGCACACGGCTCAGGCCCAGGCCAATCAGCGTGGACCTGGCCACAGGCTCGGTCAGGGCGGGCAGGGGACCCGAGCCTGTCCAACCAGGGTGAGTCTGGGGGCCTCTGTGCTGGGAATGTGGAAGCACCTGCCCCCGCCGTACCTAAGCTGGAAACGGGGGGCTGCCTCTCCCCGCGTGGAGGGCTCAGCCTGCTGGAGACTGCAGGGCTGGAACATGACCGGGGCCTCTCAGCAGGCTGACTGCTCTACGGCCCCAAGTCTCCGCCCTCCCCATGGTCAACCTCCACCGAACAAGTTCTCAGAGCCCTTCCACAGCGACCTCGGCCTCGGACGTGACACCGGCTCTGGGCACCAGCCAAGGCTCGAAAGCCACACGCACCTGTGCTGCCGCCTCTGTCTGCCAATGAGCGCGCCCCGCTCAGCCTAGTAAGGGAACATGGCACCTGCCAGGGAGCTGCGTCCCCAGAGCTGACCTCCCGCCAGCCCGACACCCGCCGAACCATGCCGAAGGGCCAAGAGTCAGAACCCCGGCTGTTTGCTGGGAGGTTTGCTAGAAGTTTAATGGCAAGTTCACAAAGCACAAGGAGCGTGAGCGCGCGCGCGCACACACACACACACACACACACGCAACTTTGATGTGGCATTTCTCGCCCTAGCGGAGTGTCCGGGCCACCGTCATGGGCTGCGAAGGCGTGGGGGGGCAAGGTGGGGCCCCCAGAGGGTCTGGCACCACCTCTGGTGAAGGAGCCGCCCTGCTCGCCTGCCTTGGGTGCCGGCGCTGAGCTCCCCACGGGCCTCGGGTGCCTCAGGGGTGCTGAAGACCTTCTCGTAGTACTCGATCAGCAGTTCGGTGAACAGGTTCAGAGGCACGAGAGCGCTCAGGGAGGACGCCCCCTGCAACGGCCAGATTAAATTCAGCCCAAAGACACACGCCAGGTTGGAGCTGTTCAAAATGCACTCTCCCGGAACACCTGGAAGACACACACGAAACCAGGCGAGTGACCATGGGTTCTGTGCGAGGGCCTTGTGCAGCCAGCCCCTGCTCTGGGCCTCAGTTTCCCCGTCTGCAGAAGGAAGGGCTCAGGCTTGATGCTCGAGGGTCCCTCTGGCTCTGACCGTCAATGAGCTTCTTCTGGGATCTCCTCAGCACCAGTCTTGTCTTCTACTCTAAAGGACCGGGGAGGTCCCCTCGGGGCGGGATCAGGGTGGGGGGCTCCAGCATGGTGGGTGCGAAAGCACAGTGTTCCGTGTCACCCAGCCAGACCACGTCTCCGATATCTACACTTTGGCTGGTGAGTCGGGCATAGTCAAGACCAGCACACAGGGGTCATTGGAGGACTGGGGGCGGTATGGGGGTAAGAGCTTGCCTTACAGAACTTATAACCCCAAAAAGCAGGATACATCACCCCTTACGGATGAAGAAACTGAGGTCCAGAAGGTGCAAGGGACTTGCTCTAAGTCATGTGGCCAGTAGGTGACCGGGGAGGGGGGCATCAGAGGGTATAGCCTGATCTCTTCCTTGCCTCCAGGGTCCTGGGGGCGTCCATGAATCAGAAGTAGGCAACACAAAGCCTCGGGGGTCACGGGAGAGCACAGAACTGGGGGGGGTTGGAGAGAGCTGCACTGGGATCGATGAGGATGCCCAGACCGCCGAAGCCCCGTCTCTGGGAGACACGCAGCCCTGAGCCCCTGCAGGTGCCCCCTGGGGGCCAAGGCTACGCAGCGCCAAGCCCCAGGGGACATATTAATGCCAGCAGCATGGCAGAGGACAGAGAAATAAGGCCATCTCTAGTTCATGAAAAAGTAGAAAAAAAGACAATGATCACTTAGTTTTTGGCTTCTGAGAAATAAAGTCAAGTGACAGAGGAGAAGAACGAGATAGCTTATATTTTTAAAGTGATCTCTACGCCCAACATGGGGCTTGAACTCATGACCCCAAGATCAAAAGTGGTCTGCCCTACCGACTGAGCCAGGCAGGAGTCCCCGAAGTTTATTTTGAAAACCAAGAGGTGGTTAAAAAAAAACCCAAAAAACAAAACCAAACAAAAAACCCAAAAAACCAAGAGGTGTTTGATGGACTTCAACAGGTGATGCTGGCCCTGCCCAGAGGTCCCCTCCCCTCCACTGGTCATCACATTCCCAGGCACCTGCCAGGCAGCAGGGTTCCCGCACAAGCCCCAACGACCCAGGGCAGGCCCCTGCCGTGGCGTAGCGATGTGGGTGGAAATGTGCCCCGAGCTGAGAGCCCCATGGCCAAACCAGCCTCATTCATGCCTGCACCGCAGGCGGCCTACAAGGGCCCGGAGGGATAAGTGTTCCAGGAAAGGTCAGATGACAGAGGGTCATGGGTCTGGAAGCAAAGGGAGCGGCCCGTTTGGATCTGTTGAGGTTTTCCCTGCAGACCTCAGAGATCACTACTGCCTGCCCGAGGCGCCGGGAGCCCAGCCCAGACCCCGAGCCGGGACAAGTGCTTCCCTCGCTGTTCCACTTTCTCACCCTGGGTAGGGAGCTGAATGGCAGCCCCACCAAACAGATGTCTACCGGGAACCTGAGGATGTGACTGACCTCAGTTGGAAAAAGGGTCCTTGCAGAGGTGATCAAGGGTCTCAAAGTGAGATCATTCTGGATTACCCCGCTGGGCCCTACATGCAGTGACAAGCATTCTTGTAAGAGGAAGCAGGACGTCTGTACAGAGATGGAGCGAGGCTGTGTGGGGACAGGCGGGAGCGAGGCGGCCACAAGCCAAGGGACATGTGAGCCACCAGGAGCTGGAAGGGGGAGGAAGGACCCTCGCCTCGAGCCCCCGTGGGAGCACGGCGCTGCCCACACCTGGATTCTGGCCTTTGGGCCTCCAGGACCATGACAACACGTGTCCATTGTCTGTAGCCTTCCAGTCAGCGACACCGCGTTATGGAAGCCCCAGGACACGTGCGCACCCGGTGACCCGTTCCTCTCTCAGGAACAGCCTGCTCAGTCTGCTCACTGTGCATCGGGCTCGGTGCCCTGGCCTGGGGACCCTGCTCCTCCCTCCACAGACAGCCTGTGCGGGAGACGACACTGGAGCAGAAGACTACAGTCACGAAGGTCCCATCAGTAACCAAGGGCAGCCAGGTCAGGGGGCAGCAGGGGCGGGCACAGAAGCAGAGCTGTTGCCTGGTCAGGCTATGAGGTCCTGTGGGCCAGGGAGACCCCAGACCCTGCTGTATGTGGGCACCATGAGCAGGAGAGGCTGCCCGGGCCAGGCACAGAGTTTGGCTGCGCCTGCCGCGGGGGCCCCACTTTGCCCACTCACCTCATGCAGAAAGCCCATGAGGTAGCTGAGGACAGCGTGGTTGTGTTCTGGAAGGCTCTGCAGGATCTGGCGGCAGCGGGTCACCCCCAGGCTGCTCTCCACACCTACAACGGGACGGGGCTCCTCGTGAGTCCTTCCCGAGGGGACAGCACGGACGTGGGGAGGAGGACAGCCCTGAGGACAGACTGTCCCGACGTCAGGCCTGGATGCCTCACTGACGTCCAGGCCATGTGGCTGTCCCCCGCAAAGCGCCCCTTCCGAGAGCTCCAGTCCCCTCTTTACTCTGGAACTGCGAAGCGCAGGAAGCCGAGTCACTCACTTCCTACTCGGGAGCGGTCGAGACCAGCGGTCCACAAGCGACAGCCTGCGGGCCGCACGGCCCCCGTTCGTCAGCACAGCTGGACTGACACAGAGCCGCCCCCTCCGTGTGTCCGTCACCTGTGGGGCTTCTGCGGGACGGCGGAGCAGAGGACGGCAACGCGGATGGCCCCACAGAGCCTGAAAGACGGTCCGGCCCTTCACAGAAAGTTCGCCGAGCCTGCTGCCCACGGACATGACCTGTGACTCCCTGCGGCCCGGGGCCCCACGCCCTCCGGGTCTGGGTGAGGCTGTCCCAGACTCAGACCCCCACCTTCCTCCACTGGGCTCCGTAAGCTGCGAGTCAAAGCGGATCCGGAGCGACTCCGCGGGCGCCCATGTGCTCCGTGGCAGACGCGCGGCTCCCCCAACACACCCACCTCCTGCGGCCAAGCCTTGGGCAGGGCCACCGTGAGGACCCTGTGCCTTCCAAACACAGCCACTGCTGAAAGGCAGGGACTTCCCTACCCGTGAATGTTCCTGTGGCCTTTTAATAAAAGCTCTTCTTTCGTGAACTCAAGCCCGCATGGGTAATGTCAACGGACAGAGTTCCCGTGAAATTAATATTTCCAAGAAACCAACGAGCTTGGAGGCTGCCCTCTTGGTGCCTGGACCTCAGCTTCCTAGCCTCAATGTCATCGTTCTACGAATTATGGTCCCAGAGTGGGTCCTGGTACCAGGTCCACCTCCAGCTCTCACGACGGTCCCTTCGAGAAAGAGCGCTCGGGGGTGAGCAGGAGAAGGCCCCCTGCAGACTGTCACAAAGCACTTTTTGTGGGCCATGAGCCACACCACGTGTTTTACGCACATTGAATCCTCAAAGCAACCCCCTGTTCTATACCAATGAGGAAAGTGACCTCAGAGAGGTTAAGTGACATGCCCAGGGTCACGGAGCTAACACGTGTGGACGCCCAGACTTGGAGCCAGATCTGTCCGGCTCCGAGCCAGTCCTCTTAACCTCCTCGCTGCAGACCAGACGGCTGTCCCGGCTATGATTTCCCGGGGCCCTGGACACTGCAGGCCCCCAGAAAGCCCATTCCTTCCGAGTGCACCCCGGAAAGCCTTGTTTTCGTATCACTGAAAGGAGAGACCCAGCCCCTCCGAGTAGGGCTTCTAGATGAAACAGAGGACACCCAGCGAACGTTGAATTCCAGATAAACAGCAACGCTTACTTACACTAAAAAAGCAATCATTGTTAACTGGAAATTCAAATTGAGGTAAGCATCCTGTATTTTTTTTAATTGCTAAATTGGGCTGGGAGGGGCCTTCCCCTTCATTACAGAGCCTCTGCTCTGTTGATTTTGGGGCTGGGGGTGGTTTTTCTACACTCTGAGCTTGTGTTATTTCCATCATAATTGTTAAAAATTCTCAGCGTCTGCCCACGCCCAGCCCCGCCCCCGGTGCAAAAAGGCCCGAGGGCGTCAGTCACATGCCAAGCCCTCCCCTCTGCCCTCCTCCTGCCGGTGCCCCTTCTGCTCTCCTTCGGGGAAACACCGCCACCCACCTTGAGACACGCTGCCTCTGTGGGGTTCTGCCCCCGCCTTGGGCCGATGACATGCCTGTCCCTGCAGCTAGCCTGGCCGTGGCGGCCTGGCTTGGCCATGGACACTGTGGCCCACCGTGCTAGACGGCGAGCAACCCCTACCCCCCGAGACTGGCCCTCGGCGGGCACCCCCAGGACAGGCACCTACTGGTGATCCGGAGAATCTGCTCATAGGCCCTGAAGGTCAGCAGCGGTTGGGGCAGCTCTCGCAGGAAGGTCTTCAGGATCACGGCGGGGACGTGGATGTGGCCATAGTCATCAAAGTTCACCGGCTTCCCTGGACAGAAAACGTCATATGTGAGTCCTGAAGTCCGGCCTGCGGATCCGGCTTCACGGGAGGGGGTGGGGGTTCGGATGTAAATGGCTTTAAAACTCCTGTGGGGAAGAGCTTTCCTGGAGCCAGGCGTGTCCCTGTCCCGGGCGTGCCCCTGTCATCTGTGGGCTGGGACCGCCGCTGCCCGCCCTCCTCTGCTCTCCAGAGGCCTGGGCTATTTGGGGGCTGAGGTGGGGCGGGGCAGCTACTCTACCCTGGGATTTGGGACTCTGCGGCCCTGGAGGGCGGTGCAGGCCGGCCGGGGGGTGGTGCTCAGCGCGAGGGGTCTCTGGGCGAGCAGACTCACCTTGATTGTAGAGCCGCTGAATCTCGCGGATGGTGTGAGCACTGGCTGATCTCCGGAACAGGCCCTCAGTGCGGAGTCCTACGGAAGGAAGACCTCCAGGCATCTCACAGGTCCCAGCACATCAGGTTTCTGGAACATTCCATGACTTCTGCCCATACATTACCTTCCTGCGGCTGGCAGGGCATGCTCTCCAGCCGGGTTCATTCCCTCCCACCCCCACCGTCCACCAGCCCCACCTTTATTCCTCAAGTTTCTTTACTCCCCAACCCCAACTGACGCTCTGCTTCTGCAGCCCCCAGGAAGGGAGACTCTCATCAGACAGTCCTGGGGTCCAGCCCAACTGTGTTCATCCAGCTGTGTGACCTCAGAGAAAGCACACGGCCTCTCTGAGCTCGGCCGCCCTGTCTACAGAGTAAGGCCACCAGCCCGGTGTCTGAGGGCTACAGAGAGGATCTACGGGACGAAGCCCGCCCCCAGAAGGCTCCACAGGTGCTGCCTCCCCATGTTCCCACCGCTGCGTCTACACAGCTGACCCATCTGGTGTGGTAGCCACTGGCTGCCCAGGGTGATGTAAATTTACATTTAAGTTGTAAAAATTAAATAAAATTAAAAACCCAGTGGCCCAGCATAGGAGGCACCTAGGAAGTGCTCGATCGGGCTATGGGCACCAGCAGCCAGAGGCTACCATGTGGGATGGCAAACCCAGAATGCTGCCAGTCTTACGGGATCACACTGGACTCCCCTCCCAGTCTCTTCTCCGTTCTGAAGCCGAGAGAGCTCGTCACCATTCTACATCCGATTCCCATCAGTCTACACGGAGCCCTTCCCCGTCTTCGCGGGTTAGCTTCCCATGGGCACCACGGACCTGCACAGCGCAGCCTCTCCTGCCCCACAGCCTGCTCTGCCCCCACCTCCAGCCTACAGTCTGCCCCACACTCCTTACTACTCCTGGCCTTTGCATGTGCCGTTCCCTCTGTGAGAGTGGCTAGTCCCTCTCTTTTTCTTCTGAGGGACTGCAGTAGGGAAAGTTCTGAGATGGCTTCCAATTCCTGGACCCTGTGGTACAGACACTTTCTTCCTGGTATTCATTCAAACACTAGTCTATGTGCTCCAGAGAAGGGACTCTGCAGAATTCAGGTCCAAGGCAACTGACCCTAAAAAATGGAGATTATCTGGGGCGCCTGGGTGGCTCAGTGGGTTAAGCCTCTACCTTCGGCTCAGGTCATGATCTCAGGGTCCTGGAATCAAGTCCCGTATCAGGCTCTCTGCTCAGCGGGGAGCCTGCTTCCCCTCTCCCTCTCTGCCTGCCTCTCTGCCTACTTATGATCTGTCAAATAAATAAATAAAATCTTAAAAAAAAAAGGAGATTATCTTGGGTGGGCCTGACCTAATCAGGCAAACTTTAAAAAAGGAACCAGATTTTTCCTGGCAACAGAGTGCTGGAGCATGGAGGCTGGGATCTGACAGGTTCGGTCTCTGTTGGTGGAGGGGGAGGGCACAGGGGAAGGGGAAAGTGTGCACTTCTACAAGAAAAAGAGGCTGACAGCACCAAGGAAATGGGCTTGTCTGGATGAACTGAATTGGGCTTACAACCTAACGAGTGTGGAAGTGGATTCTTCCCCAGGGCCTCCCGGAAGGAACGCAGCCTGGCCAGCGCCTGGAGTTTTGCCCTGTGAGGCCCCAAGCAGACTGGCCCCCGAGCGCCCTGACTTCCGACCTATGGAAACTTCAAGAATAAATTCATGCCCTTTGAAGCCACTAAGCTTGTGGTCACTTGTCATGCAGCGGAAGAAGCTGGTCCAGTGACCCTCGGCCCAAGTGTCCGAGCTCAGGTCCCCTGATGTCCAGGACAGCTCAACCCCGCCCATGTGAGCGCCTGGTCGTCACTAGTATAGCGTTAATGGAGGAAAACGTCGCGGAGTCTCTCGGTTCCCACCATGAGCCCCAGAACAGGGGCTGGGCGTTGCGGTTACCATGGCAACCCCAGCGCCTCCATCCGGGCTAGAGACAGGGAGGCGCCCGATGAGCACACGCTTAGTCATGTACTCGTTCTGCAAACACATACGGAGTTCCCACTCTGGGCTGAGCTGCTCGTTCGATTTCGTACTAAAGGAATTGATACGTTCGAACCAAGGAGACACCCTCTCACGGTTCCTGACTCGCAGTTGTGAAGCACTATCTTCGGTTTCCTGAAAGACGGAGCAGACGGGAAGTGCCGCCAATGACTGCTCGTCAAAGTGGAGACCATTCCAAACGACCACCGCGGCGTCCTCCGGCCCCAGAGGGATCACGCAGTCCTGAGCACGCCCGGTCGCGGAGCACCGGGGAACCAGCAGTGGCCCCCGCGTCTCGTCTGATGCAGCCTGCACCCCCTCACCCCGCAGCACCGGCACCTGCGGGTCCACCCCCCACCGGCAGTCTGTCCCACCCACCGATCCATTCTCACCGAAGTCACCTGTCCCACTGGGGAAGGCACCTGCAAAAAAGCGATCTGTCCCGTCATAGTTTGTGGGGGGCTCTACGTGTATCGTGTCATTTAGGCCCCACAGCAACCCCGTGCTTCAGATCCTGTTATCGCATTGGGCAGATGAGGAGTCAGAGGCCCAGAGAGGGTAAGGAACTGCCCGAGGTCACACAGCCAGTCCACAGTGGAGCCAGGATTCAGACCCAGACAGTCCACGGGCCTGAGCCCAGCCCGTCCTGGTCAGCCTCCCGGCGTGGCTTCCAGCACCTCTGATTTCCTGGTCTGCAGGGTGTGCAGGACAGGATCGGGCCCCCCAGGGAGGTGCACCCAGAGGCTCTCGCACCCCGGGCAGAAGCCAGCTCTCACTCACCTTTCTCTCCCAGGTACGTCACCGTAAACCTCAGCACAGGAGGGATGAGCTCCCCTTGATTTTTGTCCTTGAGGCTGAGGGGAAAGAAGAGGAAGTAAGTGTTTCCTGGGCCTGACAGGAGACTCTGGTCCTCTCCACGCCGCCGTGAAAACACAGGACGGAGGAACCATGCAGGGGGAGATGCAGCCTCAGTGCCCAGAGAGTCAGTGTTCCGGGGCCAAGAGAGAGGCAGGGGTAGTAAAAAGGATAATGTGGCAGCCGAGGGCTCCAGCAAGAGGATGCCCGTGACACAGGGGAGACCTGGGGGCTGGGGGGGCTTCCCATGGGGCAACTTCTGAGTAGGCTGTGAGGGATGGAGCCTGTGGGGGACCAAACAGGGAGGGCATTCCAGGCAGAGGGGAGTGCACAGGGCGGGCCCGGAGGCACGGGATCCGGCCGTGAGGGCAGACCCAGGAGACCCAGACCAGATCCGACCCATCAAACTACACGCCTGGCGACACCAGCCTCTTACAGCGCTCGTGTGAGGGAGGTTTGCTACACAAGGCAACTTGCAAACACAGGTAGAAACATAAAAGAATGGCCCTGCCAGACACACACACACACACACACACACACACACACACTCCACCCCGGGGGGTAGAGTTGGCATCGGAGGCCAGAGCCGCCCGCACCGAGCATTCCACGGCCCCATTTCCTCCTGTGTAAAAGGTTTTTCTCTCTCCTCAGCTGCCAGATGTTCTCGCCCGGAAGGCAGCACCCTTGGGAGACCGTGTCGGATGGAGGCAAAAGGGCTCCGAGGTCACACACACCGGCTGGAGTCCTGCTCCTGCACATTTTAGCTGAGAAGAGCAGGGGCGTTGTTCCTCTCAGGGAACATGTCGTCAAAGGCCCGTTAGGTTCGTCCGTCTGACTGCGGTGTTCACGTCTTCTAGATTGTGGGTTTTCTGCCTACCGGTCGTTCAGAGAAGGGTATGGATGTCTCCGTGTGGAACTGTGTCTGCTTCTTTCTTGGTTCTACTAGGTTTTCCTTCGTGTATTTAAAAACTCGGTTACTAGCCCATGTACTTTTTTTTTTTATAAAGATTTTATTTATTTGACAGACAGAGATCACAAGGAGGCAGAGAGAGAGGAGGAAGCAGGCCCCCCGCTGAGCAGAGAGCCCGATGTGGCTCGATCCCAGGACCCTGAGATCATGACCTGAGCCGAAGGCAGAGGCTTTAACCCACTGAGCCACCCAGGCGCCCCGTAGCCCATGTGCTTTTAAATTTATGTCTTCTTTATTATTATGAAATGTCCCTCTTTGTCCCTGGGCTTATTTCTTTTTCTGAAACCCACTTTGCTTGATATTAATACAGTTACTCCAACTTTCTTTAGGTTGGTGGTTGCATTGGCTTAAGTTTTCCATCCTTTTACTTTTTAAAAAATAAAGTTTATTTAAGGGCGCCTGGGTGCCTCAGTTGGTTAAGCCTCTGCCTTCAGCTTGGGTCATGATCCCAGGGTCCTGGGATCGAGCCTCGCATCAGTCTCCCTGCTGACCAGGGAGGCTGCTTCTCCCTCTCCCACTCCCCTGCCTGTGTTCCCTCTCTCGCTGTGTCACTCTCTGTGAAATAAATAAATAAAATCTTTTTTTTAAGATTTTATTTATTTCTTTGACAGACAGAGATCACAAGTAGGCAGAGAGGCAGGCAGAGAGAGAGGAGGAAGCAGGCTCCCCGCCGAGCAGAGAGCCTGATGCGGGGCTCGATCCCAGGATCCTGGGATCATGACTTGAGCCGAAGGCAGAGGCTCAACCCAGTGAACCACCCAGGCGCCCCTAAATAAAATATTTTAAAAAAACATGGCACCAACAGCATTCACAGGCCTCCGAGTGCCCTGAGCTCCGTGGGCAGCTGGTTTCCCAGTGTCTCTTTGCTGAAGCTCCATGTCCGGGACGAGAAGCAATAATCCAGCCGGCCGAGGGGCCCTGATGACAGCCACTGCCTTTGTGAGTCCTGTCGTCATAGGAACATGGGTGGACAACCCCCACCCTTGTCCAAGGCTTGGCTTCCTGCGTCCCTCTGGAGTAGAGTCCGGGCGGTCCCCTCTGCGTCCTGGGGAGGGAGGAACATGGTGGATGGGACGAGTGGCTCTCTTCCTCCTCCTGCTTCCTTTGGGAGCCAGACAGAGCTCCGGCCCTGCCCTGAGGAGGTGGGTGGCCCTAGGCCAATCTCTTAGCCTCCCCAGCCTCTGTTTCCCCAGATGGAAAGCAGAGGTGCTGGCACATCCCCACGCCCCACCCCGGGAGCGGCAGTCAATGCTGAGGGATGTGGAAGGTCACGCTCTGAGTCAAATGTACTAACAACTCCAATCACTGGAGTGCCAGGGGCTGAGTGGCCTCCCAGGCCAGTACGGGCGGCCTATTTCAGGGGAAGATGCGGGCTCGGGACGCTGCAGGGACCGGCCCAAGATCTCCCAACTTGACAGCCTGGTTCTGGTCATTCCAAAGTCCGTGCTAGTTAACATTTTGGGGAGGGGGTCCCCTCCGAGACCTGCAAAATAGGCCGGATGGACACTGATGAGCGACCCAAAGCCCCCCTTGCCCACAGCTTAGCCCATATTTCCTCTTTCAAAAGTGGGCTGTCAGGGCAGGGAGGGGCCCGAGGTCCCAGAAGTGGAGGGGTCCGCTCACAGTCGCGGGGCCACCCAGCCCAGCAATGCCTCCTCACCCGGGCATTCAGGGTGCACTGACTCTAGCCGGGCATCTCGTGGTGAGCAGCAGAAAGGGTCCTGGCGTTCTATTATTACTCTCGACGGCACAGGAACCCCCGCTGTGGATTTCTCCTCCATCCCTGTCCCCAGCTGCTGGCTCGGAGAGGGGCCTGCTCAGCCCACTGAGTCAGGGCGGAGAATGACCTCTGCCCAAGGGGTTCTGGATAAAAGGTGCTTCCTGGCCGGGTGAGGGTGGAGTGCCCAGGACAGCAGCAAATCCTGTCCTACCACGATCCGCCCTGTGCATCCCCAGGTGTGCAGGCCTGGGCCAGTCTCCACAAGGGGGTACGGAACATTAAACTCACACCCTGAACTCAAGTTCCAAGGCACACGCCAGGCGCAGGGGGCTCTCAGGGGCAGAGCGCTATTGTGGGCCCGCAGCCCCCAGAGGGCACCGGGGCTTCTCGCGCATAATTCTCGCATGTAGCCCCTCCCCTTGGGGGACATGCCTAGCGTTATTCAGAGCATGTTTCTTCCCCGGTTTTGCATGCAAAGAACGCAGAAAGGAAGAGAGCCTGTAGCACTTTAGAAACAGCACGGACAGGGAGGAACAGCAGGCCTGCCTCGCTGGGACCCAGGCTTTCCCATCCATCCGAGACGGTCCTTCATCTCTCATGCCCCTGCTAGTTCTGAAAGCAGGACGGTGGCTGCAGCTCAGCTCACGCCGCTGACCTGGGGAGGTCTCAGCCGCCGAGGTGGCCGGGAGGTCCTGGGCACCGGCAGAACTGGGGAGCGCTGGTGGACACCCGAGGAACCACAGTGTGCGGAGGACTGACGTGCACCAGCATGCCCGCCCACTGCTGGGACTCTGGCTTCGTCACTGGACTGCACTGGGACAGAAGACAAAGCAGACTCGGAGAGGGAAATTACGTTATCTGAAGCCAGAGAGCGGAGGGTTTAAATCAAAATTTGCTTCCCCAGTCCTGTACCCAGAAAGACCACAGCCTCACACTGTGGGTTGGGGGTCTGGTGGGGTTAACCCACCTCGGCACGACCCCTTTGGGAGGTGAAGGAAGAAATGGAAAATTTGCCCCCCAAATTCTAATGGGGTGGGGTTTCTAGCAAGTCAGGCCGACCCATGTGACTGAGAACCAGAGCCTGAGGACGCATGTTCCCTTCCGCAGAGGCCATTCCCAAAGAGCGGCAACTTCTGTTCTCTGGATAGCCCGCGGCGCAGGAGACCAAAGACGAGTGAACCCAGGCCTGCGGCAAAAGAGAAGGGAAAACCGGACGCCCATCACCTCTTTCCTTGTGAAAACAGGCCCTGGCTCAGCCAAAACCTTCCGCTCTGGAGGGACCCAGCTGGAAGAGCCATGCGGTCCTGCTTTCAGGGGACCTCTGAATCTGTCACCACCAGATCCCACTTCCTGCAGATACAAGAGGAGGTGGAGAGGTGGGGGTAGGGGGAGCACCCCCCCCTTTTCCCATGAGTCTGAAAACCCCACAACCCCCGTGAAGGAAAGATTCGCTCTGATCCGACACAAACGTTTGCAAAAAACAGAAGGGCCAAGAAGCCAAGGCAAAGACACCGCAATGGGAGGTGGCCGCAGGCCTGTATTTCTGAGGAATGCAGGCACCAAGTCGCCCACAAAATCCAGCAAAGCAATCGAGCTACATGTGAAAAGATGATCTACCACAAATATCGTGGTTTATTCCTAGAATGCAAGGTTGGTTCAACACAAAAATCAATCAATGTCATCACTGTATTAATAAAGGACAAAAGCTATGTGATCTCAATAAAGGCAAAACAGGCATATGACGTAATCTCACATCTCTTCTTGGAAAAAAGAGCAACAGGACCCGACCACTCGGCAAGCTAGGGATGGAAGGGCTTCTCCTCCAATGGCAGAGGGCGTCTATGAAAACCCTCAGCTAAGATCACATTGAATGGGGAAAAAACTTAGCCACTTCCCAGTAAGAACAGAAAAGACAAGGATGTGCGTGCTCTACCCAGTGGAGGGTCTGGTCAGTGCAATTGGGCAAGCAGAGGAAATAAAAGGCATCCAGGATGGGCAGGAAGAAGTAAAACTATTTCTATTTGCAGATGACATGATCTCAGATATAGAAAATACTCAGAAAATTCACAAAACATCTAACTGAACTAATAACCGATGTTGGGCAGCAGGATAGAAGGTCAGAGTACGAAAATCAGCTATACCTATTCGCTAGCAGTGAACAATCCAAAAAATGAGAACGCAAAAAATTTCATTTACAACCGCATCGCAAAGAACAAAATACTTACATAAATTTAACAAAAATAGGTGCAAAATATGGAGACGGGGAGCCATAAAGCCTCACTGAAAGAAAAGGAAAAGATCTACCTGCGAGGAAAGACTTCTCGTGGTTCAGCGACTGGATAGTGTGGTTTGGGGAAGACGGCTGTGCTCCCCGAAGGCATCCGCAGAGACGCACAATCTCCGCTGAAGTCCCGGCTGCCTTTTTACGAAATTGACAAGTTGATTCTGAAGTTAAGATGGAAATGCAAGAGATCCCAAAGAGCCAAAACTATGCTGAAAAAGAAGAACAAAGTTGGGAGACCCACATTCCCGACTTTAAAACTTAGTACCAAACGATAGTACTAAAGACAGTGTGGAACCAACATGGGTCGCTGGACAAGAATCAAGTGTCCGGAAATAAACCCTCACACTCATGGGCAATTGGTTTTTGACAAGGGAGCCAAGGCAACTTGGTAGCAGAGAGAATGGTCATTTCTCTCTGTGTGGAGTCATCAGGGAAGGCTTCCTGGAGGAGGGGAATATGAAGGAGAAATGAGAGCTGGCAAGCCGGGCAGCAGGGACTGGTTCACACGGTCTGCACACCTTGTTGTGAAGCTCCCCCGGGCCTGGAGGTAAGGAGGGTATGGTTTTAGCCCCACTTACAGGGAAAGAAACTGGGGTGAGTTACGTCACTGGCTTGACTTCCCCAAGCTGGGACCTGCATCCCCTCCCTTACCCAAAGGAGGCCCTCATTTACCTGCCCTCTTCCCCCTACCCCACAGCTGCCCAGAGGGAGCTGTACGGAATGCACACGTGCCCTTCTCCCTCTTTGGGGGTGGCAAGGAGCAAAGCTAGCTTGACTCTCTGTCTCTCCCTTAATATATTAACTTAATTAGCTTGTTCTAAGGTGATAGCTTTCTGTTGTGTGCCTCTGAACTTAACTCAGCAAATTAACATCTGTGAATAGGATTTGGTTATGAATTTTAATGACTTCCATTCATTCATAGTCCAAACAAATTACATATTTGGTGCTCTAATATGTTTATTGCCATTTTATTGTAGTCATTTGCAATGAAACAGCATAAAATATTAATTTAAAGAGGCAATCCCATGGATTAGCTCTCAAAGTGGCACACACGGCATGTTCTTCAGAGGCCGTCCCGTGATACTCATCATTCCCTAAAGATACAACGAACTGGGGGCGCCTGGCCGGCTCTTGATCTCGGGGTCGTAAGTTCAAGCCCCGTGTTGGGCGTCAAAAAAGAAAAAAGTACAACGAACTGATTTTTAGTTACAACTGGCCCCAGAACAGGAGTGAAGCAAGGCCTTTATGAAGGACATTTGTAATACTCGTCTTTGATCCGCTAACGGCGAGGGCTCTGGCGTTCGGATGCTCTGTGAGCACACACTGAAAGGATCTGCTGGAGACGGAAGGCCGAGGCTGCCTCCCCCGCTCTACACTCGGGTAGATGGTGTTTTGTTTTTTGTTTTGTTTGTTTTTCATTTTTTAAATTTTATTGGACAATACAGAGACAGAAGTGGTTCTGAACACAATCTGAAAGGCCCTGCTGGGGTCGCCAGGCTAGGGAGGGATAACGGAAGCACCGCGGGCCTTGGGCATGGCCACCGAGGACCCCTGTTACCAGCTAGCCGCTGCCCCACAGGCCAGGCTGAAAGCGAGAGGGGACAACAGAAGCCTCGGAAATACTGAGCCCACCCGGGCCCCTTGTCTGAGAGCTGAGCTCTCACGGCCCCCCCAGGCCCCCCCCACAGTTACTGCAGGTGCATCCCCGGGGGCCTTCCCCGGCGGGCCTCCAGAGTCACACCCGTGAGCCGGAGTGGGTCACACCAGCACGTTTGTACAGTGTGTAAAGAAGGAAAATCCGGTAAACGTTTGTTCCGGATATGCGTGGTAACGCCGTATTTGAAGGGACGCTGCGTTCCCCAAGTGCTTCCGGAGGTCTCTTCAAGGGGACACCGCTTGTGCGCGTGTCCGGGTGGGAGCCAGGGGTCTAGAGCCCTACCGTCCTGCGGGCCAGCCGGGGGCCATTTAAGTTCACATCCGCTAAAATGACATAAAGTTAGAAATTCAGGGCCCGTGCCACACTAGCCACCACAGGCAGTGCGGACCACGTCTATCATTGCAGAAAGTTCTGGAAAATGGGGCCCAATTTTAGCTGCTGAGACCCACCCAAGGTGTGGACGACTCCCACCTCCTTTTTTTTTTTTTTTTAAAGATTTTATTTATTTATTTGACAGACAGAGATCACAAGTAGGCAGGAGAGGCAGGCAGGGAGAGAGAGAGGAGGAAGCAGGCTCTCCGAGGAGCAGAGAGCCCAATGCGGGGCTCGATCCCAGGACCCTGGGATCATGACCCAAGCAGAAAGCAGCGACTCCCACCTCCTTACCCACAACTCCTTACCCCTGCCAGCCCCGCCCTCAGCTCCACACCACCCCCCCTCCCGCCGCCCCCAAGCCCCAAGTGGGCCAGAGCCAGCCCAGGTCTCCGCACACCTTCCTCCCCCACACGCTTCTCCCTGCCGGCTCTTAGCCCCCTGTGCCCGCTGCAACTGATTACTATGGACACGGCAGTTCGAACGACGGGAGCCTTCGATCCTAGCCTTCTGCAGGTGTCGGCGGCTAAAACGGGTCGACGGGGCTGTGTTTTGTACAGAGGCTCGGGGAGGGGGGGAGAACCGGGGCATCCCTCACCTCTTCCAGCTCCTCGGGGTCACCTGCATTCCCGCCTCCTGCTCCCGCGCTCCCGGCTCCTCTCTGACTCTGACCCTCGTGGTGCCGCTGGGCCCACCCAGGTCCCTCCCCGTCCCAAGATCCCTCACTGAATCACATCTGTGGAGTCTCCATCACCACGTAAGGTGACATGATCACAGGGACGCTGACGTGCCCAGGGGCCGTGATTCTTCCCGTCATATGCAGCAGCCCTCCTTCACTCCAGGCCAGGAGGAAGGGTCCCCAGCGTGTCTCCCCATAGCCCCACAGCCCCCACGAGAAGAGGATGGGGAATCCCCATGCCCAGAGGCCTCAGGAGAGGCAAGTGGCTGGTCCGAGGTGGCAGGTGGGGATCCCCCAGCGCCCTTGCCAGGACACCGTCCAGAGCCTCCAATGCTCAACCTTTCAGACTGCATCAAATCGCACCAAGGGTCGTGAAGGCTGTCAGATGTAGGTGTGGGAAGGCGAACTGCGTGAAAGCTTCCAGCAAGAAATGACCCCTCACTGGGACTGAGCAAACCACTATCCAGGACCCAGCACCCTCCAGACCCCGGTTTTCTACACGTTGTGCACACCGGATCCAACGGCCCCACGCGGCCGTCGGATAAAACACCTCCTCCGTCTGGCCTACGGCCGGCAGCTGAGGGCACCAGCATGGACCAGGTGCTCCCTGCCAGGCGGTGGAGGGGGAAGGCTCCCTATCAGCCAGCTCAGAGGCAGTGGTGAGGCAGGAGGGCCCTGGACTCCGCCGCCGACAGCATCAGGGAAGCCTTCCTGCAGGAGGGGCCCCTGGGCATGTCTCAAAAGCAATGAAGTTGGCCCAGAAGCCTTTACAAGGAAACGCTAATGGTCACATCCTCCAGCTCCTTCATTCCAGAAGTAAGTTCACGAGCTGAGATGGGGAGTGGATTCAGGGTCATGTGGCTGGTAAGGGGAGAGACCAGTCAGGAAGGAGAGGACATGCCACGCTGTGACACTTAACAGTCCCCAATCAGGCGCTGGACCTGACAGAAGTTCCTTTCTCACTCGGGCTCTGCATCTGGTGTGGGCAGCCACGGGAGGTGCACTGTGGTCACCCGGGGGGGACTGGCTGGCATCGCCACCCGGCTGCCGTCACTGCAAGGCAGACCGTGAACTGGCTCCCAAAACTCTCTCCCGACGGGCCCTGCCCCACGGCCGTCCCGCCTCACTGGCAGAAGCGAAGCACATAGCGTGCTTCACTTCGAGGGTGGTGGCATGCATCCTGCCATGGCCTGGATGCCCTGAACACAGGAGAGAACCCCAGGGACCCAGTCCCCTGCCTGCCACTGGGTCCCCTGCACACATTCACGCCGACACACCTGGAAGCAGGCGTTCCTGCCTCCAGGAAAAGCGTGCATTTCAGGTTCCCCGCAGAGGTAAGCGGGACTGCTGGATACAAAGGCCTGGGGACAGCCTCCCTGGGACACGAGTGTCCCACGGTCCCCCAGAGGAAACCAGCAGGTCACCTCCCAGCTCACTCACTATTGCAGACTGACGCCAAACTGCTGGGTGGGCAGAGGGGGCCGCGGCGGCATCTCGGCAGGAGGGGGCGACCTGCTCTCGTGCAGGTTCCGGAGTTTCTCATCATACCTGAGGACACAGCGGAAGCACGGCTCTCACCTTGCAGGGGCCGGACGCCCCGTGAACGTCTGCAGGACCCGAGTCTCATCCTTCTGGGCCCAGGTGCCATACCGCCGTCCCACGTGTGTGTGTGCATGCACGCGCACAGATGCATGCACACACGCTGTCCCCCACTACTGTGGGCGTTCACGCCAAAGGCACAGAGCATAATCAAACCTCAGCAAATGCCCACTGTCTCCGCCCAACCCCGGGCCAACATTTCACCCACGTGTCTGCACAAATGCTTCCCTCTGCTGGAAGCACCCTTCTCCGGCCTCTGGACCCAGCCACCGGTCCCTGGGAAACTCACTTCTTCCCCTGATATCCCCTCGCCCCTAGTCCCCTCCCTAGCTGTTGTCACTGACTCCTGGCCCCACCACCCGGGGGCAGGGTCACTCCCCACACCGCCCTGTGTGCCCAGCTTCTGGTGTGTGACTTGGCGCCCAGAGCAGCTCAACATCTCCCTCACCCCTGAAAGCCTCCCTACCTCCCTGCAGCTCAGCGAAGGCCCTCCTCCCTCCAAGGAGCCCCAGACAGGGAGATGCAAAGGGCCGGAGGTCCAAGACCTGTCCCTGTGTGCTGTGGTGCCAGCCAACTGCACACCCTCCTCTGCTCCCGACCCCATGGGAGAGATCTCCACTGCCATATAAGCTCAAGTAGCAGACACATGAACAGGCGTTCAGCAACTGCCACCGGCTGGGCTGGCGTCCAGAGCACCTGCGACGGGCCGAGAACATTGCATTCTGTACACGGCGTTATGCACACGCCTGAGAAACGCCCCCGATTCTCCGCTCAAGGCAAACGCGGTAAACACCAAGGCGGAGAACAGCAGTTACCGAAACCGCTTGTATTTTTAAATCAGTTCCCCACCCCCCCGGGGGGCGGGGGAAGGGCCCGGCATCCGCACGCACAGCCGGCACAGCCCGCAGCAGGCTCGGCTCCCTGAGTCAGCAGTTAGCATCCCCGCTGACGCCGCGCATTTCGGGGCCGGATCCGCTGGGCGCGTGTTTGAGGTGCAGCCTTCCACGCTACGGGGGGTCCATGGGATCCCCAGGGTGTTTCCACGCCTCTCGGAACGGGTCTGACTCACCGCAGAACCTCCGGGGGGCCGATCAGCTGGTCGTACTTGAGGTGCTCGCGGAGCTCGTTCAAGCCGTTGAGATAGACGACTTTTTCCCCAAACTTATGACTGAAAAATCAGAAGCAGGAGAGGGAGGACGATGAGCCCGGGAGGCCGGGCCGGGGGCGGGGAGAGCAACGCGGGTGCGTCTCCCGCCGAGAGAGTAAGTGCTGACTCCAGTGGAAACCGGGACACAACAGAAGCCACGAGTCTGCAGATCTGCCGCTTTCATGAGAACTCGGAGGCACCGACACTGCAGTGTCTCATCTGCATGAGAATAAAGATCTGCCTCCAGCTTGACTCTGCCATGAGTCTGCACACAGGGGCGAGGGCAGGGAGGGGCCCGGGGGGCCTGTGGTTTGGGGCTTGGGCACCCCCTCTCTGAGCGGGTCCCGGGGCAGGTTAGGGAGCACACAAGGCACTGTCTGCCCTCTCTCCAGGACGGTGTCACTCGGGAGGCCAGCCGGGGGCGAGCACTGCCGTGGGGACAAGCCCCAGCCGAGTCTGCTTCCCCGCCTCTCAGGGCCTCAGTCTCCCCCTCGGGAACGGGTTCTCCCTCTGAGGGGGACCGTCTGGGAAGACGTCTGCCGTCTACACCCAGGACACACCACCTGGGACTGCTGTTACCAACGAGCCTGCTCCCCGAGCTGCGGAGTGAGGACAGGAACAGGATCCGGAGGGCGAGGGGCCCACACCCTGCCCCACACCTGCCCCTGGTAAAGGACTGCTGCCCGCCTAGCTCCTGGTCACGGCTCCGCTGGACGGTCGCCGGCACCCACAGAGCCGGATGGACTTCGCAGGTGTGACGTGGGGAGGTGGGACACGTGCATACGCTGTGATGCTGTCACCACCATCACGGCAACGAGCCGGTCCCTCGTCTACAAAGCGTTCCTCGTGTCGCCTGGCTTTGTGTGTGTGGCTAGAACGCTCAACATGAGATGTGCCCTCTGAACAGACTGTCAAGGGTACGACACTGAGTGTCAACCACAACCCCATGCCGGTGGCCGGGCAGACGTCGAGAACCTCTTCCCTTGCGGCACAGAAGCCCAGCTGTTCCATCACAAGCCCACCGGAGGCCACGGGAGGCCCAGCCGCGTGCACCGGCTCCCCCTAGTGGGCGAGCGGGAATTGGGCCACGTGCCCCGACCCCCAGCCACCTGCCCTTAGGGGCAGAGGGGGTCCGGGCCACTCTGCATGCAGGCCTGGCTGCAGCGGGGAGACAGAGAGCTCAGCTTCTGAGCTGCAGGGAGGCCTCTGGGGCCAGGCCCTGCCCATGCAGGAACACCCTCCAACATTGGCCGTGTTTCTGCTGCCTGACCCCCTCCAGTAGCCAGGCATTTGCTGGTCACCAGGCTCTGGAGGTCTGGAGGGCAGATGCAAGCAGGACCCTGCTTCTTGCCACTGGTACCCCGGGAAGGCCTCGGGGCAGTGCACTCCGGGGGACGGCAATGGAGGTTCGTGGGCAAGCTCCAGGCCCCGCCCCCCCGAGGGTCAGAATCAGGAGGGGCCTGTGGACATCCTGTTTGTTCTTGGGCACTGGAGGGCCTCTGTGCTGATCCGCTTCACTTCCAAATGAGGACTTGAGGGCTCAGAGAGGTCACACGGCTGCCTGAAGCCACACAGCCAATGGGTGGCAGAACCCAGTACTGACTCCAGCACCTTCCAGCCCTGATTTCCGAGGTTCTCTCCTGGCCCCCTCGTATGGCCACGCCTGAGGCAGGGTAAGTGGCAGAACCACATCGGCTTGAGCTGGAAATCCCGCTGAGCTGGGACTTAACCTCTCTGAGCGGCAATCTCCTCTCCTTTCGAAGAGGGAGAAGACAGATGACTTCATGGGATCTTTTCCGGTGCTATGCACGTAAGGTGCATGAGAAGTTGTGATAAATGGATCACGAAAAGATATGAAAATTTTTTTAGGGGCGCCTGGGTGGCTCAGTGGGTTAAAGCCTCTGCCTTCGGCTCAGGTCATGATCCCAGGGTCCTAGGATCGAGTCCCTCATCAGGCTCTCTGCTCAGCGGGGTGCCTGCCTCCTCCTCTCCCTCTCTCTCTCTGCCTGCTTCTCTGCCTACTGTGATCTCTGTCTGTCAAATAAATAAATAAATAAATAAATAAATACATGTTTTTAAAAAAAAATTTTTTTTAAAGCAACGTCAGCAGCCAGCACTGAGGTCAGCTAGCACCCCGCAGGCTGGCTTCTGAGCACTGGCGGGACCCCACCAACAATCTCCTGCAAGGACAGAACGACTGCGTGGCACCGCCAGCCGCACGGGGAAACTAAGGCAGAGAGAGGCTGTACCTCTCTGGGTGAACACTGGGTGACCAGAGGGGGGGCTGAGAGAAGCCCGAGCTCCCGAACCACCCCAGCGTCCAGGCGGCCGTGTGACAGAGGGGAGGGATGATTATTTCCCCAAGAACTCTGAGAGCTTTGCTAAGCCGAATGACACTGCCAACGAGCAGAAGAACATCTGAACTGTCTTCTCGGGCGGCTGCGTCACCAGCACGGGCTTCCTCACCATGTCAAGTGCAGCCCCCGCGGGCTGGTCCTGATTAAGCAAGGGGACAGACGGACAGAATCCCACCTTCCCAGCAGGCGTGGGGCTGTGGTGGCGGGAGGGGCAGGCAGTGGGAAAACAGGCGGGAATTCTCCAACAACGAGGAGAACTCCGGCCATGGAGGTTTTTCCTGCGGTAAACGGGAGCAGATTCAAGTCCCCGATTCCAGAAATTCTCCAAGCAGAGCCTGCAGACCCGGGAGCCACATCCGACCCCTCCCCCACGCCCCGCAGGGCCCCGTGGGCCACGCTCTCTGGAAGGAGCGCTGGTCTGAGTTTCGTGAGTCCTTGTAGTGACCCACCCAACCTGAGCTGGCCTTGGGGACCCCTGACACAGGTGCAAAAAGCAGGTGCTCAGGCCAGGGTGGGGTTCAAAATACCAGGTGCAAAGGTCACCAGTGTCGTGAGCCTGTGTTCCTATTCGTGACCGTCAGCCCATGACCCGCCACAGCCACGGGGTGGGCAGTGTAGCCCAGACATGTGGGTGCCCCGGAGAGGAGACCTCCACCAGGCCACCTAGGGAGAGCCGCCCCGATTCCGCGGGATGCAGCCTCCCGCCCCCGTGAGGTTCTCGCCAAGAGCGCCGCGTACCTGATGAGCGGTTTGAAGATGGTCCAGGACCTTGATGAAGTTGGTGGGGTGCAGACGTACAGCGCCTTCAAGTTCTTTTTGTACCTAAGGAGGGAAGCGTGAGGGGACTGCAGAGCGACATGCCCAACACCCTAAGCTGAGTAACCACGAATCCTAACCGGGAGCCTCAGAACCTGGGCTCTGTCCATGCAGCCGGTTCAAGCACACTGAACCCGAAGTCCAAGGGGAGAATCAGGACCTCCTGTTGGCCGCCGCCGCCCGGCATGCACAGCACACCTTACAGTTTGCAAGAGCAGGGGCCCTACTTCTGGGCACTCGCCCACACTGGGCAGCGGGAGGCTCGCTGAGCTGTTCATGACACCACAGGGTACGGGGCACCCACTTAAAAACAGGGAGCTACTTGGCTCACTTGCTCCCCTCATTCCAGAATAATTCAGTCCAAGGCCATGAGGCTGGGCCCAGGAGGTCGGCACCAGCCGGGGCGGAGACCGCGGGGACGGGCACGGTGGTTGTGGCCCCGCCTGGCGTTGTGTGAGGGGCGGGGCGTGGGGTCCGCCAGGGGGACTCCCGCCAGCTCTCACCCCCTCACAAGAGCTGACGGACGGTCAGATTTTCAGGCATCTGGGGACCCAGTTGTGAAAAAGAAATTAAATAGCATAAACACATCTATGACGCTCTTTGCCCGCTGCATCCGAGTAAGTCTAATAAGTCCACACTGAGGGCCCCCCAACTCTGTGTCCAGTGGTGACACGCTGGGACCCTGAAGTTGGCCACGGTGGCTGGAGATCGGCCCACGTCCCCCAAGAGCTGGGCATCACATGTGTACCAGGCTGCCGCCGGGCCAGCCCCAGGGATGGGGGGAGGGGCAGAGGACGAGGGAGGTGACTGGAGGGCCGGGTGTGTAAGCAGGGCTTCCTCACGGGGACTCGCTGGGACGGGAAAGGGGTGCACAGCGGTGGGGTGGCTTGGGAAGGTAACACGACCAGCAAGAGAGGTAAGTCAGATGCTGGGTGACGGATGGGTGAGCAAGTCAGTGAGGGAGGCATGGGCAGGGTCCTCGCTGCCAGAGGGGAAAGGACAGATGCAGAGAGAGAGAGAGCCAGAGGAGCCCTGCTGGGCAGGAACGGCCTTGGGCACCGCGGTGAGCACATGGTCCCCGGCAGAAACGGAGACGTGCGAACAACACCCCAACTGTCCATGCACAGGGCCTGGGAGCAATTCCCCCCCGAAAGCAACGAGCACACTCCTTCCAGACCCTGGCCCCTGGACTCTCTGCACTGAGCGGAACCAGGGCCCCTAGAGAAACGGCAGACCCCAGGGTGGGCTGAGGGCCGGGTGACATGTGCCTGGGGCCTCACTGGTGCTCGATTCCACAAGGGCAGGGCTCACCCAGTGTGACGGGACACCTCTGAGGGTCACAGGAAGTGTACCCACATGGCCGCATTTGAATCTGATTAAACACAGTCATGGACTAGAACCCACTGAACGAAACAGGAACTCCCAAGTCCGTACGGATGTAAGCAAGCCGGAAGTGTAAGCTCTTCCTTAGGGTAAACTGCCAGTACTTCCAAGCACCGTTCGGCACCCCCAGACCCTCCAGAGTTCTCACGGGCCGAGAACGAGCGATGGAGGCTAAGACCAGGACGTGACGCTTCAATAAGGAGCAAGGTGTCTATAGAGTCTCAAAGTATCTCCCAAGGAAATACTAACTAATTACAAAGAGAAAGGCTCTCAGTGCAGGGAGCGGGGGGCTGCAGTGACTTGTGGGTGGTCCAGGGTCCCAGAGCACTGCTGCCACCAAGTCACTCTTGACGTGGAGGTGGCTTCCCGGGAGGGGGTCCAGCACGTGTGTGGACTGGTTCCTTAAAAGGAACGGCCCAGCAGAACACTCCGGAGAATGAGGAGTCAACAGCCGAGAGGAAAAGAATGCAGGACATCCACCAGGGTGCAGCGAGAGCAGGCAGAAAACCCTCATGGTATAAATCTCACTGTACTGCATCTGGAGCTCCACTTGCATACCTCTGGTGACAGGGAACTCACTATCCCAGCAGAAACTCCACTGCTCGTTTTGATGCCTAGAGTATCTGTCCTTTTCTATCCCATCGAGCCAAGGTCTATAATCCTAACCCCACCTCCTGGTCCACCTTTGTGAGAAGTAGGAGACATGTTTGCCTCCTTCCATTTGATAATTGATCTGTACCGGCTCAACAGAGGGGTACATATCATGTCCCCCTATCGGCCTGAGCTTCTGGAAAAGGCCACTTTGAACATGTCATTCACTTCTCCTCAAGCACTTTCCATGGCTCCCCACTGCCTCCTAAACCAAGTGTGGCGTCCTCAGCACACGCCCTGCCCTTGGCCACCTCCCTCCACTCCCTCTGTTCCCCAGCAGAATCCCCCAGGCTGGCCCTCCCACCACGAAGCCTCAGCCCCCCTGACTCTTCCTCAGGTCGGCCACCTAGCAACACCCTGCCCATCCATCCAGGGGCCACTCAGAGGCCACCTCCTCCAGCTGGCCTCTCTAACTGCCCCAGCTTGAACACCAGCACTCACTCCTGGCCCCACCTGGCTTCCACCACTGACTGAGAACCTGCCCCGTGCAGACCTTTTCCCACAGGCAGGGGACAAAGAGATGGGTCAGGGGGGCTGCAGCTGGGCGTGGGGGGCACAAACACGCTGCTCTGCAGCTGCCCTGTCTGGTCAGGGACAGCGAGGCCACAGGGACAGGACTGTTGATTGTCCAGGGACAATCCAGGAGAGCTTCATGGGGGAGGGGCCACTGCTGAGGCCAGGTTGCCTCCAGCTCCCCTGCAGGGCCTGTCACACAGTGTCAGGTAAATGACGGCAAAGTATGGCAATGATCCTTTCCCTAAGACACAGCACAGAAAGCCAAGAAACTCCACCAAAGAGTCACAGATGACGACAGCAGGACCCAAATGACAGGTGGCAGGCTCTGGGAGGTCAGGCGCTGCTGGCCAGCATCCCACCCACTCGAAGGTCTGCTAGATCTCCATCAGAGGTACGACGGGCCTTTGAGAAGGAACACCCAGAGGATTCCAGGAGACCCACACGAAGGCCCGAGAGTGCAGCCCATTAGCCAAACACACTCTGAATTTGACTGTTACGCAAGACGTCGCTCAAGAAAAAATCCCCTGGTTCCATGCCGTTCCCAAATGGTGCGGAGCATCGGGTGGGACGGGGAGACAGGGTCTCAGGTGGGTCCCAGCCCTGCCACACACCAGGTGAGGGGCACAGGGAGAGACACCTGCCCTCTGGGACCTGTGTGTCCTCACCTGCCCAGCACGCCGCCCACCTCTCCAAAAGAGACACCAGAAGGCCCTGTGCACACCGTAAAGTGCGGAGAAAGGGCATCTGGAAGACAGCCGCGCGCGGTCGTGTTTCTTTGCCACATTTCTTAGACGGGGGTCGGCGATCTAGAGTACACGGGCCACATCCGGCCGGCCACCGACCTTTGCACAGGCTGCAAGCTGAGAACAGCTTTCTGTAGTTAATTGTTGGGGAAAAAATGAGAAGAGTAACAGTTCATGGTATGTGAAAATGACATGAAATTCACATTCTGGTGCCCATCAATCAAGTTTTCCTAGAACCCGGTTCCACTTCCGTGTGTGTGTATTATCTGGGGCCGTTCTCATGCTGCATGGCAGAAAGGAGCAGTTTCAACAGAAATCTGAAGACCCGATGGGGCACCTGGGAGGCCCAGTCATTAAGCCTCTGCCTTCGGCTCAGGTCGTGATTCCAGGGTCCCGGGATCAACCCCTGCATTGGGCTCCCTGCTCTGCAGGAAGCCTGCTTCTCCCTCTCCCACTCCCCCGCTTGTGTTCCCTTTCTCACTGCCTCTCTCTGTCAAATAAATAAATAAAATCTTCAAAAATTTTTTTAAAATTAAAAAAAAAAAAAGGAAACCTGAGGGCCGGCGAAGCCAAAATGTCGACTGTCTGGCGGCCCTGCCTTAGATGAGGAAGCAGGTTAGAGGCCCTGCCGAGGGGAGGTGACCCCCACCCCCAGCTCCTTCAGCCTAGCTCCCCGACTCCTGCGGCACAGCCGGGACCCCTCCTATTCCCCTGGGGCCCCCTCCCCCAGTGGGACCCCGAGCCCCGCGCCCCACCCCCAAGGGCTCGGGTGCACACACCTCCTGTCAAACTCCTTGTAGGCACTCTGCAGCCGGCCCAGCGACGGCTTGTTCCGGCTGTTCAGCCCGTAATGGAAGTAGACGATGGTGTAATCACTTTCCACGTACTAGTCCAGCGTGTGCTTCAAGTACCTGGGCACGAAGCACAGACCCGGTTTTGAAAATCACCTCTCACTGTCACCGAAACCAAGGACGCTTTCCCCAGAACAGAGCCATGGTCACCCACTGGGTGCCAGCACCCAGCACCCCAGGTCACGGGGGCACCCATCCAGGGCCCCTGGGAACCCACCTGCAAGGGGCCCCGCCCCCTTTTGTTAGAGGCGGCTCAGAGAGGTTGAGCCCTGAGGGTCACGGTCACACAGCTAGCAAGGGGACGTGACAGGCCCAAAAATGGTCCAGAAGAGACATCCACGGCAAATGTCTGGAGCCCGTGAACATGACCTGACTCGGAAAAGGGTCTTTGCAGCTGTGACTAAGGTAAGGCTCTTGCGAGGGAGAGTTCCTCCTAGATGAGCTGGGCGGGCACTCAACATGCCCCATGCGTCCCGACAGGACGGATAAAAGGGGAAATCCCAGAAGGCAGCTGTGTCTGAGAAGAGAGCAGCAGAGAGGGGAGTGACAGAGCCCCTCCCCCGCCCCCCCCCCCCAGGAGGGGAAGGTCTGCTGCCAGCCGGCCTATGCGAGGGGCAAGATGCGAGGGGCAAGGTCCTCTCCTGGAGCGGGGCTCCCTCTGGAGGAGCACGGCCTGCCAACACCTTGGTTTCGGCCTTCCGGCTGAGAGAATAAATTTGTCTCACCCACCCCATAGGCAGGGATGAGTCACAGCAGCCCCGGGGGGTAAGAGAGGCCGCAGTGGGATTTGCATCCAGGATGGAGCCCTGCCACTCGGCCGCGCTCTAAGACCATTCCCTCCTTCGAGATCGCCCGGCGGTTTCTTCTCATCACCTGGGAGCAGAATCCTGACCCTGCTTGTTCTGTCTCGTGGCCACACGCCACAGTAGGAGTCCCCAAAACTCCGCGATCGCTTCCAGCCCCAGGCCTCGTCCAGCCACCCGCAGGAGGACCTCTCCAATGTCCCTCGTCTCCGGTGCATAAACGCGAGTCCAAGGTTTGGGCTTATCTGCTGGGGAGGCGGCCCCAGCGCCCACTCTCCAGGGCACTTGCTCAAACACTGCTTGGACTAAGTCCTTCCGTCCCCCTCGCAGACAGAAGCCAGCCTGAGGTCTCTAAGTCCACAGAGCACCCGCACCCCCCGGAACCCCTCATTTCTGCAGATGGTCACCTTTGTGTTTCTCGACTCTTGGGAGGGGAGACCAGGGGAACGTCTACGTCGGCTCACTCATCCACGCGGGACACGTGGGCACTTCCACGCAAGCAGGCACCCTTCCCCGGCCCAGCGCGCTCCCTGGTCCTTCCCGCGAGCGCGCCGAGCTCTCTCCCTGTCGGGGTACATCTGCTGTGCGGCGGTGCTCGGCGCAGGAAGTCATTAACTAAATTACTGGTTGAGCTTCAAAGACACGGACTTATTTCTTCACCCACTGCAAAAATAGGGGCGCACATCTGGCCATAAGAAAGCTACTGCTTGGACAGGGAAAGGGAGGGTGCTGTGCATGGTGGCAATGTTTTCCATGGAGACATGGAAAAAACAGCCTGGGCGATTTTCCTAGTAAGACCAAGAGGCCCACAGGGCACCTTGGAGTAAACCAGAAAAAGGCGCTCCTCCCTCTGCATAGACACCAGATCTGGGTGAGAGGAACGGCAGCTGGATGGCAGCCCATCTTGGTACCTCCCTTACGCAGTGAACAACCTACGCAACTGTCCACAGAGACTGTGCTGGCCACTTCCTTCTGGTGGTGAAGGTCTCTGAGGCGGCACAAGAGAAAACACCATGTACCCATTGCTATCAGAGGTAGGTTTTTTGTTTTTTGTTCTTTTGTTTTTTGTTCTTTTGAATTGAGATGAAATTGGTAACATAGCATTAACCACTTTAAAATGCACAATTCTGTGACACTGAATACATGCACCATGTTGTGCAACCACCGCTGCCACCCAGCTCCCGAAGCCTGTCGTGGCCCAAAAGCAAGCCCACAGCTGTGAACGAGTTAATTACCCTGCCTCCTTCAACCTCCTGCTTTCTGTCTGTCCCGGGTCCTTCTGTCTTTACAAGGAAACAAATCCTAAACACCTCCTGAGCCAGCAGTGGGCCTTCAGCGACAGCTGACCTGCAGGTCATGGGTTTGTGAAGCCACAGAAGGAATAATCTGCAAGGGACCGTGTTAACCTTGGAGGACCCCAGACGGGAGCTCTCCCTGACCCGGGACCCCCTCTCTGTGTGCCTCGCACGTGCGAGCATGCTGGAGGGAGCCAGTGCGCCACGATGCGGGCGCTCCTTGTGGACTCCATGGCAGATCTCGCCCCACAGCAGCAGCAGCGCTGGCTCGAGACTCCTGAGCCCCTGGGGCCAGCAGGGTTCCTGCGGTCACACTGTGTCTCCCACTGCTGTCAGACGACCCTTTCACAGACCAGATCGGAAGTTCGGGTCAAGGGGATTCTCACAAAACCACTACCCACAGCCTCTCAATCGATTCTGGGACCCGCTCGCACTTTCCCTAGAGCTGGGGGCTCTCGGGCACGGCCCCTCAGCACTACGCTGTGAGTGGAGAAGTGGGCCGGCTGGAGCGGCCACAGCCGGGAATGGGAGCAGCACTGGGGCTGCGGTCGGGACGCGCCGACCCTCCCAGCACCTCTCACGAGGCTCGCGGGCTCCCGCAGGAAGTAGGCATCGGAAGCAGCACGGCCAGCCCATGGAGCGTGCAGATGCCAGCGGCAACGGACAAGATGGAGGGGGTGACAGCGGCCAAGGCCACAAGCAGCTAAATGGATGGCCTGCCTTCTGAGCAGGGGAGACGAAGCAGACGCAGAGGGCGGGGGTCCGTGTGGGAGGGAGGTCTGAAAGGGCCCCTAGGGCTGGGCTCAGAGCTTCAGACTGTGGACCTAAAGCCACCCTGGGCTGAGAAGAGCCGTAAGTCCCGCAGGTGGCTTTGGTGACCTGGAAAAGGACATGACATCCACCGGGGGACCTGCGAGTCGACCGACACTGATGAGCCTTTAACCCCGAGCACCCGCTCATGCTGACGGTGAGGGAGAGGAGAGTGTGTGCATGGGCGTGTGTGTGTGTGTGCACGGGGGTGGGGGGTGGTGTGTGTGTGCACAGGGGTGGGGGGTGGAGGTGGTGTGTGTGGGGGGATAGGGGTAGCGTGTGTGTGCGCACAGGGTGCGGGTGGTGTGTGTGCGCGCGTGCACAAGGGGACCATACACACACACAGAAGGGCATGCGTGCGCATAGGCACCCATGGGACTTACTCCAGCAGACGCCTATGGTTGAGCTCATGGGAGGGGGGCATCCGGCAGCAGCTGAAAGTGATGACGTCTTCCAAAGCGGTCCTCCCCTGCAGGAGCAGACACAGGTGTGAGCCCCGCCGACACCCAGGGGCGCCTTCTCGTGGGGCAGCCCCAGGTGTTGACGGGAAACAGAAGCCTCCGAAGCAGCCCCACCTGACCTAAGAGGCCCGGGCGGCCGGCAGCGAGCAAAGACAGCACCTGGATGAGCGTCTACTACACGACGCTCTGTGTGTCTCAGTCAAGCTCAGGTTCGCCACCAGCCCGCATGCAGGGGCACTCGCTCCCCTTTACAAATGGCAATGGGGCCTGGCGGGATGAGTCACTGGTACACAGCGGTTCAGCGGACGGAGGGCACCCGGGCTGGAGCCCAGAAGCACCTGACCTCACCCCTGGGGTCCGGCCACCCTGCCCACTGCCTCCTCCCCATAGAATTCAAGCGTCCCCGACACCCCCAGGACTCCAGGCCCTGGAGAAGGCTGGGGTGGCCTGGGAGACAGTCTCCCCTGGACATGACCTCATAGGGTACAGGAGTTCTGGTGCTCAGTGCTGCCACCCAGCGTGGCCCAAGGGACCCCGTGACTCTGCTGACACAGTGGTCCTCAGTGGGACAGTGCAGGGGTGGGTGCTCCCCAAGGGCCGGTGCCCGTCTGATCATCTGTGTCCACAGCACGCAGGCTCACTGCCCGTGCCCGGCCTCAAATTATGTCCAATCACCCGTCACTGATCGGCTGAGAGACGGATTCTAGAACCTGAAGAAAGCAGGTACCCTTCTAGAAATTACACCACTTTAAATTTGCTTTCATCATAAAGAAGTATTTATAGCCATTTTCAGGGATTTGCTTAAAACGAGAAAGGATGAGAGCAGCGCTTTTCCAGCCCCTCCAGCTCTGACTGGAACTAGTCGGGACTGTACACACACTCGCTTGCACACACGTGCACACCCACATGCACACTCGTGGCTTGCCCTAACTGCACCCCCGGGATGGCTGCTTATTATTGGGGACACGTCTGGATTTTCCCAGGAGCCCGGAAACTACCCTGATGCTCAGAACTCGAGAGCTGTTCCAGTTTCCAGACACGGCACCTTCTCATTTCCGGGGCTCCTCAGGGATTCTGCTCACGCTTCCCACGTGTCTAGAGAGCCCCTGTGTGGAAGGACTGCACTGGAAACCTCACCAAATGGGGGCTTCGGGCACAAATCCCTCAGCGGGCGTGCCCGGGTGGGGAGTGTGTCCCGGACACTGTTCCTAGTGTCTCAGAGGCGTGGGTCCCGTGCCCAAGCTGTGTCTGTGCTCGCCTGGGGGGCACAAGGAAAAAGGACAGCATTGCCTCTCAAGCTGGGGATCTTCTGTGTGGCGGCCGAAGCAACAGGAATTAATTGCCCCCGGGGCTGAAAGAGAAAGTTAGCATCTGTGATGAAAGGCCAAGAACTCCAAGTGGCGTTATCATGGCCGATCAGGCCAAGTGCAAGCTCTTGGGATGACAAAATAATGTGGCAAATGGAAGACAAGGTCAACAAGCATTCACGGAAGGCCCACTGTGCACTCAGCTGTGGGGAGAGAGACCAGACACGGCCCTCGCCTGGCCCCACCATCCTGGGCACAGGACAGTGATGTAGGGACGGGGTCTCTGCCCGCCCCCGCAAGCCTGAGAAGCCCGCAGGCTCCGGCAGCCACAGGCTACATCTCCAGCACCTTCCACCTAGCTGGGCTTGGGCCACACCTCCTGAGTGAAGGGCTCCATTCTCCAGAGAGGGTCCTCACTTCAGACAGCAGCTGCTGGTCGGGGGTCCCCAGGCCACCCCACTTCTGACCAGTTGGCTACAAATCCAGAGGCTCCCATGACCCCCTCATGTCAGTAATTCACCAGCTCACTTACATTTTGCCATAAAGGACACCAATCAAGACCAGCCAGGAGCAGAGATGCAGGGGACGGGGTGGGAGGGTCCTGGGTGTGGAGACCCACACCGTCTCCCCCTGCAGTCAGGGAGATCGACATGTCACCACCACCTGGGCATGCGGCTCCAGAGTCCTTACTGGTTTCACTGCAGGGGTGCGGCGGACAGAGCTGTGACTCAATCCATATGCGGTTCCATCGGTGATCAATGCAGATGGAACGCCTGGCAGAGGACTGAAGGCAGTCTCTAGCCCCAGGAGGTCACAAAGCTCGGACCCTCTGACCCGGGTTGGTCCTTCTGGCTCAGCAGCCCCGTCCTGAGCTGTCCTGGCGCCACACACGACCCGGGGGTCTCCTCTCTGGCATAAACAGCTGCTCCTGTCACTTGGGAAATTTCAAGGATTCAGAGGCTACTTCCCAAGAATCAGAGACAAAGACCAGACACGTCATTTACCCCACCGTGTCGCATGACCCTGCGCCCCTGCCACACCAACTGTGCCAGAGCGGGTTGGGGCAGGGCTGTTGGGGGGGCCACAACCCAGCAGGCCAGAGATGCAGAGGCCAAGCTCCAGAAAGGGGAGATGAAGCAGGAACTGGGGCTGCAGGCAAGGCCTTGCTGAGGGCAGAGCGGAAGTCTGTCTGCTCGTGGGCCACCCTGATGGGCCGAGAACAGCATGGGGTCTGACACAGACTTGCCACTGCGGGCTGCAGGCTGTCTCGGGAAATGATGGTGGAAGGAGGGGTCAAGGCCACAGGGATGAGGAGAGTGAGGGTCTGACTTTATCCTGCTGACACTGGGGAGCCGGTGAAGAGGGAAGTAAGGGACACCCTGTGACGGGTCGCTCTGAAGGCCCATCGACTGCTGGTGGAGGGGGGCCTGGAGCGGGGCATCCCAAGCAGAGACCGCATGTGGGAGGGAGTAAGGAGGTGGGGGACAGTGACCTCCACGACTGGAGAGGGGCCCCCAGCGCTGGCCTGGGCTGCTGGGCCATTTGTGGGGGACACAGGAGGCAGAGCCAGTCCCTGCATACACGGGGTGGGTGGGGCTGAGGGGTGCACGGGGTGCAGCCTTGCGCGAGGGCTGAGCCCGTCCAGGATGGAGGGTCCCCAGTGCAGAGGGATGATGGCCGGGAGTGGATGCGGGGCCAGAAGGAGGAGCAACTGCCCAGGCCAGCGGATCCCAAGGAAGAGGGAGCTTCCACCACCAAAGCTGCCGCCAAGACCCACTCAGTGTCCTGGGGGGCCACGGTCAGGCACTGTCAGGTCTGGAAAGAGGCAGCAAGCAGAATGTCCACAGCCCGCGACTGTGCGAGACAGTCAGGAGCACAGAACTCAGTGTAGGCGCGGCAGAGCCTCAGAGAGGAAGAGGGACAGACGTCGGGAGAGACGCCCTGCCACAGGGGTTCAGTTCAGCAAGGCCACCCTGGGACCCAGTGTTCAGG
>PISX010019040.1:0-39110 GCA_004024625.1 Mellivora capensis
GTGTCTGTGGCGCCTCCTAAAAAGCCAGAAGTCCCACCTGTTACAGGTACTTGTCACCAACCTTGGGCTTCAAGAGACATAATTCTTCTGCTCTTGAAAACATCTCATTCCAGTGGTCTTCATAGTTCCTAAGTGTAATTTTACTAATATCTTTTAAGTGCCTGAGGCTCCCGAAGAAGTGGTCCCTGAAAAGAAGGTGCCTGTGATGCCTCCCAGAAAGCCTGAAGTCCCACCAGCCAAAGGTAGTCACCCCCATGTCACTGGGTTTGATGCCATCCATTTGTCTCTACCCTGTCTAATCATGAAAATACTAATATCTTTCAAGTGCCCGAGGTGCCCAAGGCAGCTGTTCCAGAAAAGAAGGTGCCTGAGGCTCTTCCTCCCAAACCGGAGAGTCCTCCCCCTGCAGGTAATAATGACACTATCAAAACTATTATTTTTGAAAAGAAAAAACTCTCTTCTTCGGGTTGTGAAAATCTGTTTGTAAACTATTTCCTGTGTGTGAGTCAACTCTAGCATTAAAATGAGCTTGTGTCTTTCAAGTGCATGAGGAGCCTGAGGAAATTGCCTGGGAAGAGCCTCCCGAGGAAGCTGTGGAAGAGCCCGAGCCGGCTGCTCCTCCGAAAGGTACTTGGCCAGCTGCTAGGTTGCCTTAGCCAGCTTTCCACCTCTCTTGCCCTGAAAATTCTTTGAGCTTTGGTCTTATTTCTCGTTCATCTTCACTGATTCTGAAAAATAAATTCTAATATCTTTAGTGACCGTGCCACCCAAGAAACCCGTCCCAGAAAAGAAACCACCTGCTGTCGTTGCCAAAAAACCTGAACCACCACCAGCGAAAGGTATTTCTCACTGCCCCTAACCTCCTTCAGAAAAAGTCTTTCGGGTGTTGGGTTCCACTGCTATATCTATACCTAATGATTTTCATGTGGTTGAAACTATGAGCTAAAAATAACTAATATCTTTTAAAGTGCCTGAGGTACCCAAGGAAGTTGTCCCTGAAAAGAAGGTGCCTCCAGTGGTGCCCAAAAAACCAGAAGTCCCACCTCCTAAAGGTACATACAGCTGTCTACCATGTGATGGAGGGTGAAACCTCCAATTCTTTGGAAGTATTTTGTGCTGTGTAAATGTGATGAATGTTTACTAGAAACTCTTCATAATGTTAAAATATTAATGCCTTTAAAGTGCCTGAAGTTCCAAAAGAAGCTGTTCCTGAAAAGAAAGTAACTGTTCCCAAGAAGCCGGAAGTCCCACCACCTAAAGGTACATGTCACTAATGAGATTCTGCAGGAAAACACTCACTCTGGCTTCAGAAGTTACTTATTACAGGAAACCCTGTTGTTTGTCAAACTTCTTACATTCACAATTACAAATGTGCCATTCTGGATTTTTAGGGTTTAAGTGTTTTTAAATAAACAGACAAACAAAGGTTTAAAAACAAACAAACAAAAAACTGATGCATCTCTTATGTGCATCAAAGAGTTTGCTAATATGGTTTTGTTAGTCTGAATAGGCCACATTTCCCTCATTGCTATGTGGATCTCAGAACAGATTACTGGCCTTGGGAATATTGTTCTTGCATCTGTCTCTGGGTTGTTTGACCTTAGATGTGAACTAGAGGTGGTATAAATTTCATTTACTTCTCAACTACCCAGAAAGCTAACTATTATCTTTAAAGTGCCAGAGGTGCCAAAGAAACCTGTCGTAGAAGAGGAACCAGCCATTCCTGTTCCCCGGAAAGTAGAGTCACCTCCTCCAGAAGGTACATGTTTGACCATTAATGAGCTTGCCAATCAAAGACAGTTGCTAATTGAAGCCTTGTTCTTCTTTTTTTCTTACTTGGTATCTCTTGGTCATTTTCTGTCCCATAATTATTTGTCTTAATCATTCTTAATTAGCTCTGATCTGGGTTTTCAATCAGTGATCTCTCCATAGGGCATCATAAGCTGTATTAAAGTATCTCTAATGCACACAGAAAGTAGGACAGAACCAGTGACTATAAATGACATTAAACTCCAAAAAGGCTTTCCAAGCATTCAGATCAATAGAAACCAAAGTCAGTGCAAATAAGATAGGTTTCATCTTCACAAAACTAAGAAAAGTTATTAACTAAAACAAGGGATGAAATCAAGGTCACTAGTTTTTATGTTCAGTGTTTTGTGCATTTTAGAATACTGTTCCTTCCATACATGGAATTACAATTAACTTTATCTTTAAAGTATATGAAGAACCTGAGGAAATTGCTCCTGAAGAGGAAGAGCCAGTTCCTGTTGTGGAAGAGGAGCCAGAAGCCCCACCCCCAGCAGGTACAAGGCAGAGTCCTGTACTGTATAGGAAAATACATGGTTTGATTTTTATATCTATTACATACCTTCTTTAAGGTAAAATGTGGGTCTTCTCTCTTCTTTCTTGAAATTCTACTTCATTGACAAGGACAGGAGTCTTTTGCACACACAAAGCTATTAGATTTTACAGTGTGCCTACCGAAGGATGGGTGTGATCTTTATTCATTCATTAGTGTTAGGCTTTTCATTATAATTGTTTGAAATTCCTATCTTTAAAGTACCTGAAGAACCCAAGAAGATTGTTCCAGAGAAGAAAGTTCCTGTTATCAAGAAGCCAGAAGCTCCACCTCCTAAAGGTACTCACAGTAATATAAATCAGTATTTGCTTCATTTTTGTGTGCTGTCTAAAATTCAACAGTCCTTACTATTTTGTGTTGTATTATGTGTGTAACTGTTATCTAAATGTTGTTGTCAAATTAATGTGTACATATTTCATCTTGCATATTTATATTATTAAATGCTACTAATATCTTTAAAGTACCTGAGATGGCAAAGAAAGTTGTCCCAGTGAAGAAAGTCCCAACTGTCAAGAAGCCAGAAATGCCAGAAACTCAAGGTATTCCCATAATGATTGATATCATTAGTATCATTGCTTTTTTAAAGTGACCTGTTATCTGTCCTTGTTGTTGCGTAACTAGGGACAAAAATGTCCTTATTTAGTTCCAGTAATTTTAATACTGCTCATTTAACTACAGATTCTTAATTCTTAATATTTAAAATGTTTCTAAGTACGCTTTTTAAAATGCAACTAATATCTTCCAAGTGCCTGAGGTGCCCAAGAAACTTGTTCCAGTAAAGAAGGAAACTGTGCCCATTACCAGAAAACGAGAAGTCCTGCCAGAAAAAGGTACCTACCGTGAAGAAAAAATATAGATTTCTTTGAATGCTCTCTGAGCATTTTAATAATGGTTCTTATGCAAAACCACATTTCACAGATGAAAAGGGGAAATAATGAGGGCAAAGAGAAAAAAAAAACAAGACAGATAAGCAGGAGAAAACAAATAAATGAGATTCAATTGTGCTATGACATGGTTCCATGTGGTAGCAGAGGACCTCCTCCGATTCGAGGGGTAAACAGCTCAATTAAGCATATTTTGGTGAATGTCCTACCATTAACAAAACAACGTGCTAGGAAAAAAATAAGATCTGGTCCTGTCTTCAAGCAACTTAAAGCCGGTGAGAAGAAAGAACAGCACAGCTCTAATAGAGACAGGAAGTGATCACACCTACAGGAGTATAAGGGCGACAGAAACACAGGCAAGGGAAGATAAATTTCAGGCAGAGGCATCAGGGAAAGCTGTATGAAAGAAATAAAAATTTAAGTTTTGATGGATTTTTATACTATATAGCAATTGAGAAAATGGTTTTCTAGGCAAGGGAAAAATTTTTATCGAAGGCACAGAGGTGTAAGAGTCTAGGACGTTCAAGGACCTTCAAATAAATTTGTGCAATTTGAGTATGGATTGGTCTTGGGATATCTTGAAAGATAGTCTGGATATAAAGCAGCTCAGGTTCATATTTAGGAGTTTTTCGAATGCGCATATCAGGCATGTCCTTTATTCTGTAGGTAACAGGAAGCTGCAAAGGCTTTGAAGCAGGTACACAAATGAGTAGAGGTTGGGCCTCAGAAAGATGACTGGCAATAGTTCTAGCTACTGGAAGACAGTGATAATAGTGAAGAGCCACTGAAGTCATTTAGGGTCATTAAGAGCTGGACAAGATCAGTGGTCAAGAAATGGAAAAAGAGTGAGAGAGATGGGAGATCGAATTGCTATCTATTAGGGAAACAATTAGGTAGAGGAGCCCAAGATGATTGTAAGGGTTGTAGCTAGCTATCCATGGGAATGGTTCATGGGGTCCCTAATTAATTTTAGAAAGAAGATAGTGAATACATATTTTTTCACTTTTCAAATATAGAAGCTGGGAATATGCATCTGGAGCTTAGGAAAGAGAACAGAGCTAGAGATGGAGATCTAGGAGTCACCCACAGAGAAATAAGAGAGTGCAGCAGTGATGGTTAACAGAGTGTAGAGCCAATTTTTTAAAGCTTCAAAGTTGGACCAGTGGAGAACACTGACATTTAAGGGTACACAGAGGAAGAGAAGCAAATGAAGAAGGCTGAGAAGACTCGTTAATAAAATTGGAATGTCCAAAAGGGTGCCATGCCTCCAAAGCCATATTCCCCACTATGTCTTGTAAGATAAAGTTCTTTCCACTCTATTCTTTGCCTGCTGTTTACGGAATCTTGCACATCTTCTAAATTCTTAATAAACCAAATCAATATCTTTAAAGTGCCTCAAGTACCGAAGGAAATCATCCCAGAAAAGGAAGAGTCCATTCCTGTTCCTGAGGAGCCAGAAGCTCCCCCTGTCCAAGGTACAAAGCTGCTCTATAAATCTTGGAAAGATGACAGTTGTCTTCAACATCTTGCTTTGATTGTAGATGAGTCTTACGTACTTATCTGTTGTCTGTCTTTATGTAGTTAAGTTGTTGGTATTTTGGGGTCATCTGAAGAATATGTTATAGAGTATAACTAAGTTGATATGTTACAACTTAGCAGTTGAAAGATTCTATTGTGAATACAGTCTAAAATATAATACTGTGTTTTTTAAGTTGAAGAGCCTCCTGAGGACATAATGTATGAAGAAAAAACATCTATAACCATTGGTAGAAAAGTGACTCCCCCTGTTGAAGGTATGTGTGTGTGTATATATATATATATATATATATATATATATATATACATATACATATATATACATAAATTTTTTTAGTCTCTTAAAGATTCCAGCCAGAAATTTTAAAAAAATTATTCATAGGGTGGCATTCTTTCTTGAAATTATATGCAGAAGCATTCCAGCATGTGCTTGTTTTATTTTTCAAATAGTTACACTTCTTTTGAAGTAGAATCTTTAACTTTTCTTGATAGTAACTAATAATTCCCAAAGATACAGCTTACAAGGCAAAACTGGAAAAACTGCATTGGATTCTCAAACAATAGCCCCACATCAAATTTTACAAGTCATCTCATTTGCCATCCAAATACATCAAATAAAGTAGTTAATAGAATGTTTAAGTGTATAGAAATCTTTCCTCTTTTTCTGTATAAGTAAATATGCATGAATTGTATATTTTTGTTTTTGTGACTACAATCTTTACATCTCTGTGAAATTTGTATGAGTCTTTGTGAAGAACTTCACAATCTCCTATCCTCTGTCAACATTCTTTAAAGAACGTGAAATCCAAAAGTATACCGAACCTGAAGAACCTGAACCTGAGCCACAGCCAGAAGAAATACCAATTCAAGGTATTCAGTTAATTGGACTTCACTCTTCACCATCATAGTCTTTATCTTCACATACATGTATGTTTTATGTTGTTCTGTGTGTCTCTCTCAATCTGTATGTAAGACAATCTGTATGTTTTAAACATGCATTGCATTCTTATTCATCCGTCATTTGTATGATTGATCCCATGTCGGTGTGGCTTACGGATACTTCCTTTGTTTTTATCAGTGCCTTTGCCGTATTTCTTATCGTCTGTGTACAGTGTTTAAATTTTTGTGTTTGATGTCGGATACTGTTTTATGTTTGATGTTGGACGCTACTACGAATATAAAAAGTAAACTTTTTACTTGATGTGTACATGTTTAAAATTTCTACTGGATGTATTATATATCCACACACCAATTAACATACACATATACTAACCCTCCTGAAATACTCTTTCAAGAACCTGAACCTGAACCTGAAAAGAAGGTTATTGAGAAACCAAAAGAAGAAGAAGAAAAGAAGGTTATTGAGAAACCAAAACTCAAACCAAAGCCTGCGCCACCTCCTCCTGCTCCACCAAAGGAAGATGTGAAGGAGAAAATGTTCCAACTTAAAGGTATAAAATACCACTCCCAAGTTTTACTAATCTGCTTCAGACTTCTATTCAGCCAACCAAAACGGTGCTTGTGAGACATGTATTATTTCTAAAAGTGTGTGTTTTCAAACATGATGGAGCTGTAGGACTTGCATAGAGACCTGCGTTTTCCACAGCCTTCGCATGCTTTGTCAGGACATGCCTTACGGAATGCGCAGCCTGGCTCATTGCTACTTTCATCTGGGACATCTGGATGCAGGAGCTGTCCAGCTAAAGGGTTTTCTAATTTCAGAGTGTGATTGCTATGCCTATCTTTGGGATCTTGCACATTTGGAATTTATGAGAAAAACGTTGCATGAAACTTTTAATGTTGCAGTAACAAATTTATACAAAAGCCAAAACTTTGTTCCTAAAGAATTTCATGTGTTTTTAAATATACTATAAGAAATATATTTATGGCATTGATAGCTGATATGTGCTCATATACCATCAAACGAAAACATATGAATGACCCATCGCTGCGACCCCACTTTTTTTTTCCCTTTGCAACTTAACCAAAGCCCAAACTGTGTCTTGTGGAGTGGCCAGAAAGAGTGGTGATGAATACATTTGGTATCCAGCATCTCTTCTCATTGTTAAATTTCCCTTCATCCTTTTTTGTATTTAGATATTTCTTGGAATTGATGCAGTATTACTTAATTCTTAAAATGACATCTTTAGGGGTGCCTGGGTGGCTCAGTGGGTTAAAGCCTCTGCCTTCAGCTCAGGTCATGATCACAGTGTCCTGGGATAGAGCCCCGCATCTCTGCTCAGCCTGCTTCCCCCTCTCTCTCTGCCTGCCTCTCTGCCTACTTGTGACCTCTATCTGATAAATTAAAAAAAAAAAAAAACTTAAAAAAATGACATCTTTAAAAGCTGAAGTAAACTGGTAAAAGCGTATTATTCTTTTTATGGTAATACAATATTGTCTTAGTGTTGTGAGATTTCTCAATCTAAAATAATCTCTTAATCTCACAAAATCTAGGTATAATCTTAGTTGAACACTTTTCCCATGCTCACCTATACACGTACAAAGCCAGAATCTTCCAGAGTAAAACTGCTTCTCATGATTCTTGCCCCTCTTTATCCCTCCTGGCCAGTAGGGGTAACTTCTGGCATTTTCAGTCAGCCATAGAAAATGGGCATGTCTTACAAGGGTACCTGTTGATTCATACTCCATGAAGACACACGCTTAATATACGTCCCTTAATATAAATTTATACTTAAAGGAAAATTTCTTCTTCTAGCAAAGAACAAAAAAATCTTCTTTCTCCACCAGGCTTAAACTTACTACTCACCATCAGAGTAGAAGGGCAATGTTTTCATGGTTTGAATGCTTCTTGTGTGTTCTTTGGTGGCTGCTCTTGGCTGTTATCAATGCTGTTTGGCTATAAGCAAAGTTCGGTTTTGACTGTTGGAGCAGATATTTAATAATTTGCTTCAGATTAGTATAAATATACAAATAATAAAATTAAGATTATATTCTTTAAAGCTGTTCCAAAGAAGAAAGTTCCTGAAAAACCTGAAGTTCCCGAAAAAGTGGAGCTTAAGCCTCTGAAAGGTATTTCACAATCTGGAAAATGCATTTCTATGCAGCATCCCTTCATCAGGCTCCTTCCTCTTCCTGCCTTCTAGAATGTTCTTTCTTTTCTTTAAATCAGAGTAGTTTCATTTATTTCTTATAGTTTTTATGGCCCTGGCTCATAAATGTTGCTTCCTTTGTCTCCCATCAAATTTCATACATTCATGGATATTGTTTATCTGTTTCATCTACATATGTCTTCTTGTATTTTCCTCAACTTAAAAATATTAAATGTTACTGGTTAGCTGAAATTAGCTTCAGGATACACATTAGGTTAAAATGCAGAGAGCTAATAGAAGAAAGCTTTGGAATTTCACCTGAACAACAGTATTTTAGCCAGTGTTGGGGTGCTAAAAATAATTCATGTCCTCCTTCTATATTATTGAGATGATTTGTAGGGACTTCCTCAGGGCTTTCCTGTCATTCTCTCGTCACTGACTCCAAGACATTCTTCCAGACATAGAGATCTCACTGGGAATTTTAGGGAGCATTCAGGATTGCTGCAGGTCATTTTTCAAAATTCATTTCTCTGGACACAGTATTTTCCATGAGCAAACTTAGACCCTAAAGGAAAATAAATGCATCTTAAATTTTAGAAAATTTTCTGTTAAAAATAAAGTTATTCATTTTCCTAGTAAGTATAATGGGTAGCAGTATTCTAGTTAAGTAATTAACACATCCAGACCCAGAAATTGAATGTTCTTGATTCACTCTGGAATTTTAGAAAAATCACCCTTCTGAATATGCATTTTCTGACTTATAAAATGGAGATCACAAAATAATATTACTATAGCTGTTAACTAGTAATGAAGGAAAAGCCACTTAAACATGAAAATGACATGTAATGACATATAGTAATTTTAAAAATAATAGCTGCAATGGTGTTTTCTGTACCAGAGTCTCAAATGTCAGTAAGGCCTTAAAAATAAAATGATAATACAGAAAAACAAATGCAAAGAGTTCAAGCCCCGTGTTAGGCTCCACAGCCTACTCAAAAAACAAAAAACAAAACAAAAAACCTACTTATGAATTGCAAATATCCTGCTTAAAGCACCAAATAGGAAGTTTTTTAGAAATATCTAAAAATTCAGATTTCACATGAGTAAAAAATAGGACGTTAAGTTGTACAAATCAATAATGTTTTAAACTGATTTTCATTGACTACATCACTAGAGAGGTAAGGTGGGTCAGCCATCACCAAGCATTTCTCTTTCTTCCACTCAAATTCATGAGGGTTGTAGGAGAAGGAGGAGGCTGCTCCATATAATATCATCCATCACGCCCAACAGTCACCAAAGATGCAAGAGAGGATGAACTTAGAATTCCTTGGGTCCCTTTTAGTCTAAAGTCAAGAGCATTTTCTTATTTAAAAATAAGCTCCAACACCAGCTCTAAAATTCTATAGCTCTATAATTTTAGGTTAGTATTATTTCAAAAAGGAGATCTTAAGAAACGATATTTCCCTTCAGTTAAGAAAGTGAGAGTGGTCCTTCCCCAACATCAAGGTCATCAGCCACATCCCTTGGGTTCTTCTCTCACCAGTGGAGAAGATTGGATAACAACATGAACACTTACCAGTATCATTTTAATGTAATGGACAGTTGGGGAGATACCAATGTAGATTTGAGCAATCTACAATTATAGATTGGGGCAAGGATGCTGTCAAGAACCCTATATTTGATCAAAGATTCATAAAGTCAATATAGAATAACATCTACCCTCATTTAAGATGACTGTGTTTGTAGTAATTGCAACAGAATGTGTCACAAGGCTAGATAAATGTTTGCAGAGGAAATAATTTGAAGTATATTATTTGCTTTTAAATGCTGTGATATTATTTTGCAACAAAAATTATGCACTATAGTTAACTAGTTTTGAAAGAGACCTTTTTCTTGTTGAAATTTACTTTTATATGAATTTACTTCAAAATTTGAAATCATATTCTTTTAAGTGACTGGAGGTGAAAAGAAAGTTCGCAAATTACTTCCTGAACCTAAACCTCAACCAAAGGAAGAAGTTGTTCTCAAAAGCGGTATAGTATTTTTCAATTATTTTGTTAGCTTTAAATTTATAAAAAATAGGCCTGAAAGCTTACAAAAATGTTTCTGTCTCTTGGTTTCCTTTTAATCAGATTACCTATCTATCAAAATTCATTTATAGTTGCACTGAAAATTGGGAAGGCTATCATTTCCATAGCTTTTTTAAAAAGAAGACAGAAATTTTGTGAGCATTCACAGTTTTGAAGTTTACATGCGTAGATATAACTAAATTGATCATATTCTAAGCTAATAATAATGACCCCAGCTGTCATGTTCACAGTCAAATTATGCAGTAAAATACACTAAACCTGTTAAATATTCTAAATCAGACCAAACTTTGTAAGTGTAAAGTGGGATATAAAATCATCAGAACTAATAAATAATATTTAATAAAATAATATTTAAAATTTAAATAATATTTAAAAAACTGAACATGTCTTCTTACTAATAAAATCTTAAAGATTGGAAGCAAGATATTCAGATGAGGAATCAAGTTCTGACATTTTCTTCACACAGAATTATGGGTATCTAGACTACATTTCTTTGGATATCCACTTAAGATATCCACTTAAGTAAACTTTATACTTATTTAAATACTCCTCATTATATTACCAGTGTTGAATTATGAATTCAGTTTGTTGCTATTCAAATTATTCATTTGGTGTTTTTGGTCATTTTTGCAACAGCATTGTCTCTGAACAACAGATTGTCTATGTACATGGCTGGAAAGTGACTCCCAGTGATTTTTTAATAATTTGACAACCTTTGATTAAAAAAAAAAAACAACAACAAAAAACAAGCACTTCTAGCATAAGGGCTAATTGGTCAGTGTACTAGGTCGCATGCTTTTCATTTTCCTTGCTTTGTGTATTATTTGCATTTGTTGGGTGTGTTCAACATCTTCATTAGTTTGTTTGTCTTGGTTTACATATAAACCTTTTTGTCTTTTAAGTTCTAAGAAAAAGGCCTGAAGAAGAAGAACCTAAAGTAGAACCTAAAAAACTAGAAAAAATTAAAAAACCAGGTAGGAATCTCAGTAAACAATTATCTTCTAACAAAATGGACATTTAACAAAAGGTTTATCTTGTAAACATCATGGGAGTTAAATATACACATAGCTTCATATTTCGTCTGTGAAACAGTCTGTGCTTTCCATCGTCTGCTTTCTGTTTAAATATCTTTATAGTAATTTCCAAATCTATTCTTGTACTTTCCCATACTTCATTGCTGTTACTACTTTACCCCTTGTTCTTCTGGTAGCAGTGACTATGAAATAATCAGGTCAGCTGCAAAATAGCTTCATAGGATGGTGTTGGCAAATGTGGCACAGAATTTGGGGTCTTTTAAGGGGGTTCCTTGTTATCATTAGCCTATTCTCAAAGGGTGTATTTATTGGGAGCTGTTATAGAAGTGATTTAGGAAGGGAGAGCTCACAGAGTTGGGATGCGAGTGGGTGGAGTAAGAGAAAGTAAAATAAATTGAGGCACAGTCAAGGGGAGAAAATAGAAATGAACTGATACAATATAAGGTTTTGTTAAAAGCCATTCAGAGAGCTTTCGAAAAATAGTTTGATTTGATTATTTCAGGTCGGTGTATTTCTAAGTATTCAAATAACACTAGAAAATTATCTCATTCTCTTAAAGTACCAGAGCCACCTCCAAAAGCTGTTCCAGAGGCTGAAGTACCTCCAGCTACTGTTACAAAAAGGGAAAGGAAGGTTCCTGAACCAGTTAAAGGTACAAACTAATGGCACTTTCTTAGTTGTCTCTAAAAATACAAATATGCATCATTTAAAAAACCATCACACTGGCATTAAGATTTGAGCACAGGCCCTTAATCTACTCATCGCATTCGCTTTCATTTTCCTTATCATTTCACTCTTAGGTGCACTTGGCTAATGACCACCCACTTGTTAAATTTAAAATGTTTTAAGCACTAGGGGGAAAATGGATAATGAGATGCATGACAACACTAGAACCAATAAAATGCACTACTATATTTTCCAAGTATTTTGCTTCAGATGCAAAATAAACTTGGATCAGATACTTGATATACTGACCATAGATGTTTAAATTCCACTATCTCCCAAGATGTATTAGGTCTGCCTAATTTTGGTTTAATTTTGTGAAAAACTTCAGAAGTCTTAAAAAAAAAAAAAAAAAACCCTTCAAATAACCTGCTTGCAACTGTGAATTATTTTAGTGCCTGAAATTAAGCCAGCAATACCTCTCCCTGGACCTGAACCAAAACCAAAGCCTGAACCGGGTAAGCAAGCCCACCTCCAATGTCAACAGCATATTCCTTCATGCTTCTTACAAATAATGGGTCAAATAACAAAATGCAACCAAGCAAATGCGAGGATCTAATTGGCTTTCACGAAATAATTCATGAAGGGGGCACACCCTGTCTGGCGGATAGAGAGGTACTCCAAGGAGTTAATACAGAATGGCAGGTTTTTATAGACAGAGGATGAGGACAGGAAAGTCATGAGCAAAAGACAAGGATTGTTGCCTGCTGCTACAGGCAAAAAGGGTGGGGGGCTGTTTGTTTTTTGCTTGTTTGTTTTATCATGTAAATGATCTCATTCTTTCTTTGGGGAGAGAGAGAGGACCCAATACACTCGGCTGGCACTGATGGAAAGAGAAATTTGCTGGCTGACCAGTTAAGGCCACATATCTGTGGGGAGGTTGAAACTGCAATTAGACTGGGTATTAAGTCCCATTTTGGAAACTTGGTCTCAGTAACACCCCTTTGAGCCTGTTTGTTTTTAACAAATATGTAGTTATTTAAAAAAACAAGGAAGTAAAAGTCAGCGTGCATCAGATGATTTATAATGTCCCAATGTATTTTTAGAGTATATTATTTTTTATTCCATATAATTAAATATATTGGGATATGTTGAATATATTATTACATTATACTGTATATAGATCATGCTATAGTTAGAATATACTATTCTCTGAAAAACTAGTGATTTGAAAATTTCAAAGTTACATCAGAAAAGGCAAATAGGCCACCAAATGAGATTTCAGGAAGAAATGAATGGACACATTAATGCAATGGACATCTCTCTACAGAAGTAAAAGTCATCAAACCACCTCCCGTGGAGCCAGCACCCACCCCCATCGCTGCCCCAGTGACAGTGCCCGTGGTCGGAAAGAAACCAGGTAGTTATTCTGCAGTTTTCTTTTTGTTTGTTTTTTTGGTGGCTTAACAAAAGTTTTCATCCTTCATTAAAATGCAGACCCTCTTTGTTGAAAGAGGCATCATCAGCTGGGAGGGAAGGGTAATAAATTCTGGATTAAATTTTCTTCCTCTGATGTCCTTTCCCAACCTGATCTCTCACCCATGGGTACATACTGTGTTTTGACTGGAATATGCATTCCTTTGAAGCATCATTGCTTTATATGCTTTTGAAATTAAGTAATGAATGTGTTCAATGCTGACGAAAACTCAGAAGATAGACCCTCTAAGGACATGCATACAGGCAGCCCACGGATGTTCCAATTTCCCATGTGTCCTGTAGGAATCATTTGTCTTATTTTTTTTTTAAAAAGCTGCATATTAACAAAATGAAAAAGTTCTGGAAATGGGTAGTGTTGATGATTGCAAACTGTGAGTGTACTTAATGCCACCGAATTGTATACTTTAGGATGGTCAAAATGATAAATTCTATGTTAGGCTTGTTTTACTACAATAAAAAAGGGAAAGACTAAAAATAGGAGAAGAATAAAGGCATTTGCTGAAAGCAATTTTTTAATCCTAAATATGTTGGTGATTTAGCTTGGTCACATCACTGACCAGAATGAGACAGAACAAAATATGCCTTCTTGGAAATAGCAAAGTATTCTCTGGAAGCCACATAGTAAAGCCATTTTCTCTTCATGCATTAATATTTATAATAAAGAATATGACTCACCCCTCCTGGTTTACTACCAAGTATAAAATAGGTCTAAAAATTGTTTAAATGCTGAGTTTTCTTTTTATTTCAGAAGCCAAAGCACCTAAAGAGGAGGCTGCCAAGCCGAAAGGTCCCATCAAAGGTAAGAGTCATTTCCCTGCTCCTAAATTATAACCATTCACTCTGGGCAACTTCACATTCAAGAGGGAAAAAGTTTAAAAATTTATAATAATCTTTATTATTCCTAGTTGATTCTGATAAAACTAATTTGTCTTCTGGTAGTTCGAGTAACATACCTCTAATATTATCCAAGTGGGTATTATGGATAACCAACTATATTTTAGCATAATGAACCCTATAAATTCTTAGCTTAGTCCTCATATACATGGTATTTATACAGTACAGATAAAGTAATTAGACCTTAATTGGGACATTTTATATTCTGGTCTAAAACTCGAGAAAATGAAGAACATTTCTTATTCATGGATTCCTTGTGCTTTCTCATTTTCCTGTCTGAAGAAGGCAGTATAAATTCAATTGGCCTTTCAACTGCCTCGTCTTTAATTTTCTGTTCTTGTCTTCCAGTTGCTCTGTCACTGGTTTGATCCAGCAGGCAGCCAAGTGTGCGCTTCTGGCCCTTAGGTAAATGCTAAATCAACATTTAACTTTATTTTGAATTAGGTGTCGCCAAAAAGACTCCTTCGCCAATAGAAGCTGAAAGGAAAAAGCTAAGACCAGGAAGTGGTGGAGAGAAGCCTCCTGATGAAGCCCCATTCACTTACCAGCTAAAGGCTGTGCCCCTCAAGTTTGTGAAGGAAATCAAAGACATTGTCTTGACTGAAGCAGAGTCAGTGGGGTCTTCTGCCATCTTTGAATGTTTAGTCTCCCCCTCCACTGCAATTACAAGCTGGATGAAAGACGGTAGCAACATCCGTGAGAGCCCAAAGCATAGATTCATCGCCGATGGGAAAGACAGAAAGCTGCATATCATGGATGTCCAGCTTTCTGATGCTGGCGAATACACCTGTGTTTTACGTTTGGGAAACAAAGAGAAGACCTCCACGGCTAAACTTGTTGTAGAAGGTAATTTCCAGCCTGCCGAATACAATCCCTATTAAACTTTAACACAACACACCTCATTAGCAATTGTTTGTAACTTGAGCCAAAACCTCCCATTTCCAAGTTTTTTTTTTTTTAAATCATTGACGAGATACTATGTAGATTGAAGTGTTTGCAGATCTTTAACACTGAAATTCTCCACAGAACTTCCTGTGCGTTTCGTAAAAACACTCGAAGAGGAAGTCACAGTGGTCAAAGGACAGCCACTATACTTGAGCTGTGAGTTAAACAAAGAGCGTGACGTGGTCTGGAGGAAGGATGGGAAGATTGTGGTGGAGAAACCTGGAAAAATTGTGCCCGGCGTCATCGGCCTGTTGCGAGCCCTGACCATCAATGATGCCGATGACTTCGATGCTGGAACCTACACAGTTACTGTGGAAAATGCCAACAACCTGGAATGTTCATCCTGTGTCAAAGTAGTAGGTTAGTACTTGTCTGGGAAATTATGTTCTGCTTATTATACTTACTAGTACTTCTTATAATACTGACAAAACGGAAGAGAGAATTTTATTTCCCAGACTCGGACCTTATCTAAGATGGAGGAATATCAACCATCATAGCAAGTTAATTATATCCAGTTTTGAGAATTTTTTTTTCAAGTTCTGAGATTTACTAAGGAATTTATTTCTGTTACTTGTTCAGGTCATGACTGTTTTTTCTGACCTCATTTTCATGCAGAAGTCCTCAGAGACTGGCTGGTAAAACCTATACGAGATCAGCACGTGAAACCAAAGGGGACGGCTGTTTTCTCCTGTGTGATGGCAAAGGAAACTCCAAATGTTAAGTGGTTCAAAGGATATGATGAAATCCCGCTGGAACCAAATGATAAGACTGAGATAGTAAGAGACGGAAAACAGTTATTCCTCAAAGTGAAGAATGCTACACCAGAAGATATCGATGAATATGCGGTAGAGATTGAAGGGAAAAGATACCAGGCAAAGCTGACACTCGGAGGTAAAAAAGTCTTTCCTTACATTCTAAAAGATAATTTTGTGTGTGAATAAGGCAAAATAACATACAAAAAAAAAAAAAAGGAAAGAAAGCAAAGTGTTGTTAGATTGTTTAAAGCATTGTGATTTTTTTATCCCTGACCAATACAGAGCGTGAAGTTCAATTGCTTAAACCCATAGAGGATGTTACCATTTATGAGAAAGAAAGCGCAAGCTTTGAAGCAGAAATCTCAGAGGCAGACATACCTGGACAGTGGAAACTGAAGGGAGAACTTCTTCGGCCCTCACCTGTGAGTCATTTCCCATTCAAGTTGTCGGTCACACAAAGTATCCACATTAGTCTGTCTTCAGTTTGACATTCCAATATGGTTCAATGACAATGGAGTTCTTTGAGGATTCTAGTCTCAAAGAGGGGAAGAACTTTGATGCACTCTTTGTGGACAGCTCTGGCAATGTTTAAATATTTTATGACTAGACATTTTTACTCACTTTTATTAGTAGTAATTTTTAGGACATCTATAGACATGGGTACATGGATAAATGGGAAACATTTTTCTTCACTGGAACTTATCTCATTCAAACGCTAACCAAGACTGTTATTTTTCAGACCTGTGAAATCAAAGCGGAAGGTGGAAAACGCTTCCTAACTTTGCACAAAGTCAAACTGGACCAAGCTGGGGAAGTCCTTTACCAGGCACTTAATGCATTTACCACTGCCATTCTGACAGTAAAAGGTACATATGGGCTTATAGAATACGTGGGGAGGACTCAACTTCATTTCACAGCCCTGTGCATTCTGGAAACCTCATTCTTAACATTTGATTTTCAGAAATCGAACTTGACTTTGCTGTGCCCCTGAAGGACGTCACTGTTCCAGAAAGGCGACAAGCTCGATTTGAATGTGTCCTCACTCGAGAGGCAAATGTGATATGGTCTAAAGGACCTGACATAATCAAGGCATCTGACAAGTTTGATATCATTGCTGATGGAAAGAAACACATCCTTGTTATCAATGATTCTCACTTTGATGACGAAGGGGTCTATACTGCCGAGGTGGAGGGCAAGAAGAGCTCAGCACGATTATTTGTTACAGGTAAGAGCTGATGAGATCTGGCCATAGTATCCCCCATGTAAGCACACAAACACATGACTCTAAAGACGGGATGCTGTGTGCCATTCCCAGCCTATCAACCAATGCCGTGGCTGGACCAGCCCTTGCGGTTCTTACTATGATTGCGAGATGCCCTCATAGTAACCATCAGGAAACAGTGAAAGAGCCAGGTTTATTACCTACAGGACCTGGAAATTACACAGCACACCTGGGGCCACAGAGTTGGGGTTTTTTGGTTTTGGGTTTGGGTTATTTGTTCTGTTTTGTTTTTTGTTTTTGGAGGAGGGGGCGAGGGATAAAGAGCAGGCTTGAGTTCTGCTTTTATTGAAGTTGAGGGTGGGGGTCTATGGTTTTATGGGCTCACTCACTCTTTGTTGAATTTAAAACATAAGAGCAGGAAGTTAAATTGAGGGAAGGAAAAACAAAACAAAACAAGCTGTCCAAGTGGTCAGTCTTCAAAATCAGCCAAGGTCTCAGAAACAGAGAAGTCTGTGGGGCATGGTGGGGAGGGGCCCAGGCTGGTTGCTGATCTAGGCTGTGGCTGGCAGTGTGTACACTCAAGACGGCCATCTCTGAGGTGGGCGCTTAGCAGTCAAAGCTGAGGTCGAGTACTTGAATTACAGAGAGAAAAGCCACCTCTCAAGGTTTATGCCACAAACACCAAGTTCTAATAGGGATAAGTGACAGTGGGCACCATAATTTTACTATTACTTTGTCACCAAAAGAAGCCCTCCCCCTTTTTTTAACGGAGGATAGATCCATTTGAAAAGGTGAATAAATAAATGCCAAGCGATCCTTTTGACCTTGGCAGATTAGAGCAGACTATTTCTGAAAGTAAATTGTGTTTCTAAGCACATTCTCCACACTGAACACTGCAGGTATACGGCTGAAATTCATATCGCCTCTGGAAGACCAAACAGTGAAAGAAGGTGAAACAGCAACTTTTGTTTGTGAGCTTTCTCATGAAAAAATGCATGTAGTCTGGTTCAAAAATGATGCCAAACTCCACACAAGCAGAACCGTACTCATCTCCTCTGAGGGCAAGACTCACAAACTGGAAATGAGAGAAGTGACCCTGGATGATATATCCCAGATAAAGGCTCAAGTTAAGGACCTGAGCTCCACTGCAAACCTGAAGGTCTTAGGTAAACATGGCCAACGAGGACTGGGTAGCCACTTTGGGGATAGCGAGAGGGGGTGCTTGTTGAATATTTGACCACTTGGGATTCCGGTAAACTTTAATCTTCACGTTCTCCTGATGATCTGCTGACTGGCTTTTCCAGAGGCCGATCCCTACTTCACTGTGAAATTACACGACAAAACTGGAGTCGAGAAGGATGAGATTATTCTGAAGTGTGAAGTAAGCAAAGACGTGCCAGTGAGATGGTTCAAAGATGGTGAAGAGATTGTACCATCAACAAGATACTCTATCAAGACAGATGGCCTGCGCCGCATCCTAAAAATCAAGAAGGCAGAGCTTAAAGATAAAGGGGAATACATGTGTGACTGTGGCACCGACCAGACAAAAGCAAATCTCAATGTTGAGGGTGAGTTACTGAGAATTTTTCATCTCACCCTCTCTACACACACAGTGTATGTGTTCAATCATCCTAATGAAACTCTGTGTACTTCCAGCTCGACTAATAAAAGTGGAAAAACCTCTGTACGGAGTAGAATTGTTTGTGGGTGAAACAGCTCGCTTTGAAATTGAACTTTCTGAACCAGATGTTCACGGCCAGTGGAAGTTAAAAGGAGAGCCTTTAACTGCTTCCCCTGTAAGTCAAGATCATCCGATCATACAGTCAGGGGCTTGCTTAGTTGTTTGGGGTAAAAAAAAAAAAAAAAAGAAGAAGAAAAAGATAGGCTTTGGGTCTAAAATGTCTTGATGATTGGTAAGGATCACCAGTTATGACAGTGATGTTCTTCTTGCTCTGTCCTTACCTCTCACTCCAAATAGGACTGTGAGATCATTGAAGATGGGAAGAAGCATATTCTGGTCCTTTATAACTGCCAGCTGGATATGACAGGGGAGGTGTCCTTCCAGGCCGCCAACGCCAAATCTGCAGCCAGTCTGAAAGTGAAAGGTAGGCTCTGCCTGTCAGACACCCTTTTGTTATTTTCTCTGCAAGACTTCAAGGCCCTGAGCTGACCGAGGGTCGTGAACAGAAGCATAATCTGGCCTTACCTACCCCATATCCTCTCTTTGCAGAACTACCACTCATCTTTATCACGCCTCTCAGTGACGTTAAAGTCTTTGAGAAAGATGAGGCTAAGTTTGAGTGCGAAGTGTCCAGGGAGCCCAAAACGTTCCGTTGGCTGAAAGGAACCCAGGAAATCACGGGTGATGACAAAGTTGAGCTAATAAAGGACGGCACTAAACATTCCCTGGTGATCAAGGCAGCTGCTTTTGAAGATGAAGGAAAATACATGTTTGAAGCTGAAGATAAACATACAAGTGCCAAATTGATCATTGAAGGTAAATATTCTTTATGAAATAGACCACATTTAAAAAAAATTTTTTTTTTTGCTTTTATTTTTATAATTCCTCCTGAAGGGTGGGAATTAATGAGGTTTTCTTTTCTGGTTAGGAATTCGACTCAAATTCCTCACCCCACTCAAGGATGTAACAGCCAAGGAGAGGGAGAGTGCTGTGTTCACTGTGCACCTCTCCCACGACAACATCCGGGTTAAGTGGTTCAAGAACGACCAGCGCCTGCACACCAGCAGGTCGGTCTGGATGGACGATGAAGGAAAGACTCATTCCATCACATTCAGGGACCTCTCTATAGATGATACCTCTCAAATTAAAGTGGAAGCTATGGGGCTAAGTTCAGAAGCTAAACTCACTGTGCTCGGTAGGTGTTTTTTTTGTTTTTTGGTTTTTTTTCTATTTATTACATTAAACTCAGCAGAAATTTGTGGAGTATCTATTGTATAAGATAGTCTTCCAAGGGTTATAGTGCCTGGAAGCAGCCCCTGTCCTTGAGAAACTCTCACATGTGTTATCAGGCATCTTTGTAAAATTTTTTTACCTAAAAATATGAGGACTTTCATGTCATGAAGACTCAAGCTCACAAAACAGCCAGTTCAGATCAGAAATAAAACTCTTAATTATTGAGCTCTGTCATGTTTAAGAGGGGTTATAAATACTTCCCTTCTCCTCACTTTATCAAACTGATTTCAGGAAAGTGTTTTCAAACTTCTTTTAAGAGAAGAAACACAGAAGTTACATTCATCAAAGTCATTATTTTTCTCGACCCCTTAATATCAACCAGATTACATACGAAGTCTAACATATATAGAAATTATTAATGGCAAACTATTGATATAAGTAAAACTAATAATGTGAATCTGAAAGCTTAAATGTGGACGTATTTGCTAAGGAATTAGAAATTTAGCTGAGTCATGAAAGAACACGTCAATATATTTGAAGCTAAATTTCATAGTATCTTTCAAACTACTGTCAATAATAACATACTTCAAAATGTAAGATAGATGGATTAGTTCTTGATAAATCACATGCCCTGGTTCCCTTTTTAACACACAGAGAACTTCTGAACATGAACATTTTAAATAAGAAAAAGCTTGGTACCATTTCAAAGTATGCCCAGAACTCTGCAAGCTGCCTCTTGAACTTTCCAAGGGATTGCATTTCCTTGGTGGTTAATGAGACGCTTTCACTTATACTTTACTTACAGAGGGAGATCCATACTTTACTGGAAAGCTTCAAGATTACACTGGTGTAGAGAAAGATGAAGTGGTTCTACAGTGTGAAATTAGCAAAGCAGATGCACCGGTGAAATGGTTTAAGGATGGGAAGGAAATAGAGCCATCCAAAAATGTTGTCATTAAGGCAGACGGCAAGAAGCGCATACTCATCCTAAAGAAAGCCTTGAAACCAGATATTGGACAGTATACCTGTGACTGTGGGACAGATAAGACCTCAGCAAAGCTTAACATTGAAGGTGAGGAGACTCCTGTGAGCTCCAGTCTTGAAGCTGCTGGGGCTTTTTCTGCCAGAGGCTAACGACTCATGCCGCCCGTTCCCTTTTCTAGATCGGGAGATCAAGCTGGTGCGGCCTCTGCACAGCGTGGAGGTGATGGAGACTGAGACGGCCCGCTTTGAAACCGAAATCTCGGAGGAGGATATCCATGCCAACTGGAAACTCAAGGGAGAGCTGCTACTCCAGACACCTGTGAGGCTATTTCTGAACTTGTCAACAACTAGAGGAGTTGTGTGACATAAAAAAGGATAGGCAAAAAATCAGAGTGCATGCAGGGCATTTAAAACATGATATTGGGTTCTCTATCAGACCTTAGGCCAAAGAGAGACACTAGGATCTACAACTGTGCACAGACAGGCACGCTTGCCTTCCTTTTGATCCGGCGTACTGGTATAAGGTTGCAGATATCCTGCGATGCTGCTAGTTGGTTCCGAATTATACAGACAGACTATGTCTTGCTTTCCTGGTAGTACCTGCCAACTTTATTTCATGAAAAAGAGCTCAAAACTATATCAAATCTCCTCGCTAGTTATTTGTGACATTCCTTTCATTAAGCTAGGATGGCCTTGGAAAAAAATACCAAAGATTGTTTCCTATGAAACCTTTTTTTTCTCCATTGGCACAGGATTGTGAGATCAAGGAAGAAGGCAAAATGCACTTCCTGATTTTGCACAACTGTCGCCTGGACCAGACTGGCGGGGTGGATTTCCAAGCTGCCAACGTGAAATCTAGTGCCCACCTCCGAGTGAAACGTAAGTTGGACGTGTTCCTAGTGAAAAGAAAGGATGTGCTCTTGCAGAAAATGAACGTAACAGTAATTGGATTTATTTAATTAATTAGAAAACATTATTGCGGTCCAGAAACTGGCTTTTTTGTATTTACTTCTTTGACCTCCTACTACACACAAGGTTCAAATTCCAAAGTTTCGGAAATTTCCCTGACCTTACTGGCCTTTGGAACCAAAGAAACTTAAGCAAGTCATATTCTCCTGCTGTGTACTTCTTCCATTCAGAGCAGTAATGCATGCCACGAGGATCTAAGTGAGCACTCGAAAATACCCCATCCCTCGATGCCTGTAACTATAGCACTATAGAAAAACTCAGCTGTGTGGGCACTCGGACTCAAGAAGGGAGGCGGGGTGCATGGGCTAACATTTTTGGAAGGTGCGAAGTGTTTGATGGATATGGACAGGCTATGTGATCGCGGGGCCCCTGTCCTCTCCCAATCACAGTCTTAGTTATTTTGGAAGTCACATACCACATGTAGCAGGAGGAACTTGATGCCTGGCAGAGACAGATGCAGCGCAGATTTCTTGCTGACCTCGTGCATCACAACGGCAGGGCCCCTACAAATACCCACCCTCCAGCTACCAGCTCTCCCCTTCTCGGCACCAAGGGGCCACGTTCACAGGAGAGTTAAAACAGTGGCCAGTCCTGCAGCTCTTTCCTTCTTGAAGAGAGCAACCATGAAGATTAATAACTAAGTGTATTCATTCTTTTGGAATTACAAAATGAGTGATCCTGAGCTGTTTCCTTCTTCTCGAAAAGCACGAGTCATTGGTCTTCTGAGGCCGCTGAAGGATGTCACGGTGACCGCAGGGGAGACAGCCACCTTCGACTGTGAGCTCTCTTATGAGGATATCCCGGTGGAATGGTATCTCAAAGGGAAAAAACTCGAGCCCAGCGATAAGGTAAAAAGCAGGCGTGTGGTTGCCGTGGCCTGCTCTTCCTTTTCTCTCACGCTCTCCATCTCCACCTGTATGTTCCTTGTTCTTTGTTCTTTCTAATGGCCCTTCTTCATCCTTGCCCTTCCCCTTACCTACTGTAGCCTGATTTCCACTGAAATTAGAAAGCAGACTCATCACATCATTGTTGGACTTAACCTGATGGTATTTTTACTGAAGTGGAAATACAAATTTCAAGTGTGATAAGGTTTTTTGTTTTTTGAGGAAAAGGCAAACGCTCATTAGCTATCAGTGATAGTTTGATTAATCGGAAGACAGGAGGGATCAAAAAGGCTTTCTGATCAGATGCCTTGTAACCACAGCCCACATCAAGTTTTGTGACTAATTTTCTCCATGCTCTCTAGAGTTCTGCATATAAGGGGATTAAGAAGAGAAGATGGAAATTCCATTTCAGGCAGTTGATCAAGTAGTTGAGATAACTTCTGGGCAGATTTGGTCTTCAAGCATTTCTCCAAAGCTATTTTTAACCCTCAAGTGCTTTGAGCTGTGCAAATCCTGGAATGCCAAGAGGACTGTTTACAGTGCAGCTGACAGTTGCGACAAGGAGGGCTCTGAGGTTTTCCACATGTGTGTGCAAATATACATTAAGATGGAGGAAATAACCACCTCTCAGTGTTTGCTCTTCTATGCTAACATTTTAGCAATAAGTAAAAACTGAGATGACCATTCAGATAGACCCAAAACATAATTTCCCTAAATTGAGCTATCTTTTCTGCCCCCCCACAACAGTCTATATGTTTAAATTATCTTTATAATCCTCCATTAATTTTGAATTCTTGGATTAAAACCTACAGAGAATGTCCAACATGGGTTGGAAATAAAGGGCAGTACATTATTCTAGGACTTTTTTTTTTCAATATTTAAAAAAATCATATCGAAGATGTCATCAAAGCTTCAATACAAATCAAACTTTTAAGAGGTGGAAGAATAAAAGTTAAAAGGGATCCAGGTAACAAAGAGCCACAAAGTTGAGTGAAGTAATTAATAAGAAGGCAAACGCCTTTGAACAACTGTAGTAAAAAAAAAAAAAAAAAAAAAGAGTATTCTACCGCAACGATTAAAGGGGAATTCAGTAGCAGACAAAGTCTGCCTGCTACACAGACAGTAATGGCCAATTGGTCTCCTCTTTTGCAAAGGACAGAAAAAGCCACTGTGCATTGAAATGGCAGCATAAGAATTAAGTTACATATGAGGACACATTCCCTGCAGCAAGGTCTTCTAAATACTCAACTGGGTGATAGAGGCATCTCCACCTTCAAGTTTGCTTTTTTTTTTTTTTTTTTTTTGAAATGTACATTTGTCCTGTGAAGTGTGGCTTCATTGCTTTCATGTCCAAATGCAGAGAACTGGCTGATCCTTTGGGCATTTGTAAACTCATGATTTCAATAGAGGAACACTGCTTAAGGACTATAGTATTCTTTTTCTATTGAGAATCTTTTGATCAAATTAAGAGCTTTTTCTAAATTAAAAGATCAGTCTCATTATTTCTGATGTAAGAAATGCTAGTATTTTAATTTGAAATGTAGATTCATAAAAAATGTATCCACATTTTATTTAAATATGTATATATGTATGTATGTATACATACATGAGGCATGTATATACATGTATGTATATATGTATATATGGTCACTAAACTTCTTTCCGGGAATAAAAAAGATCACCTTACTATAGTTCTTTGGGTCTTCCTTGTGTCTCTTTTGGCACAAGAATTTTAATTCTCTACTTTAGCCATCTAAAATATGAAACAGTTTAGCTGTTTGTGAACTTGTTCTTGTATTACTTTTATGTCTCTTTTTTGAAAGAACTTAAAGAGGGGCACCTGAGTGGCTCAGTTGGTTAAGCATCTGCTTTAGCTCAGGTCACGATCTGAGTCCTGGGATTGGGCTCCCTGCTCAGTGGGGAGTCTACTTATCTCTCTCCTTCTGCCCCACCCCTCTCATGTTCTCTCAATCTCTCTCACAAAAATAAATAAATAAACTTACATATAACTGTGAAGTAATAAAATCATTTTATTACATTTTGCAGGCTTTCTTTAAAACTATCATAACAAACTTTCTAACACCAATTTAATTTAGGCCTTTCAACTTCAGTTTACAAAATGTTTAGCCTCCAGAACCACAGCAATCAAACAAATACAGAGATGGTAATAGGAAATCAAAAAAGAAAATTTTAGAGAAAACTTTTTTTTTCTTTGGCCATCAGTCCGAGAAAGCATGGCTAAGTCTTAATTGGCCTTTAATAATTATGAATTTAAACTTTAACAGCTTGGTCACATATTACATATCAGTCACATATTATAGCAGTATGCACCCATGATAGATTAACAATATGTTAAAAGGATAATCCCTTAATGTTATCTTTATAAACATAAACCACCACAAAATTCAACTTAGTTTTTCCTTTTTTAACATAATCTAGGTACATTGTAGGTGAGCTATTTACCAAGAACCACTGTGTTCTGAGACAAATTCTTGGTAACAGAATAGTCTGGAGCAGCCTCAGAGGAATTTAAATGATAAAACAATGTGTAAATCCATAAGCTATTTCTATGGATGGGTTGGAATCTGAAATACTTTCAAAGAAGAGCCTGAATTCACAGTCCAAAATTTATTTTGAAACGTCATTACAAAAACAAATTTTTTTCCCGTTCAAGCACCGTGTTGAATAAGTAACTGTGATGCAGGACATCTTAATTACCTTCTCCTGTTTGTATTCCCTTATTGGGTTTTGGACCTTTCTCAATTATTTAGGTTGTTATATTACATATAGCCATGCCTTAATTAAGGAAAATCTTCATATGAAACTTTATTCTTGACCTCTTCTTTCACACCAGCATAATAAATAATTTCACTGGTAATAATTTTCACGTTATTTTTCATCTAAATGAACTCTTAAGTAGTGCCAAACTGATCTCAATGACAGGGCACAGCATCTCGCAGACTTTTCTACGGGCAAACTAGAAGCAGCCCTTGTCATCTTAGCGTTATTACCGTGAAGACGGCCCTGTCTGTAGGCTGATTTATAATCGTGCGAGCCACAATTATGGGACCTCATGGCGGCCCACACCAACAAGGTGTATTCCTTTGGACAATTCATTATCCTACAGACTGCCTCTTCAAAGCACCTAAGGTTGCATTTACAACAAGAATTCCTCACCCAAATATTAACAGTGATGGCAGCATTTGTCTTGATATTCTAAAATCACGGTATTGCAGCTTTCTGTATCCAGTAATTTTTTCCTTCCTTTCATGATTTAGCTTTTCCAAGTTCTATCATATATATAAACTCAGTAGCAGAATGGAAGAAAATATTTATCTATGTAAATATATATACAGAAGTATAAACAGAAATTCACCTAGGCATTTCAACATAAAAGGCCACCTAATAATTATGTAAGGATAAATAGGAAAGCCTAAAATTTCCTTAAAAGATTCCAAACTACTGGTTAAAATCATTTTCAAAGGCATGTGTGCTCGCTCGCTCTCTCTCTCTCTCTCTATATATATATATATATATATGTATATATGCTTATAAAACAACTTGAAAAGAACTGTTTCAAATTATTTACCTAAATGAATTAAATGTACATATGTAAGTATTGAATTGCTGTTTCATATAGTCTTAAACTGTGATTTTTTTTTTCCTAAAAAAATTAGGTGGTCCCACGTTCAGAAGGAAAAGTTCATACACTTACTCTGAGGGACGTAAAGTTAGAAGATGCTGGAGAAGTCCAACTAAGAGCAAAAGATTTCAAAACTCATGCCAACCTCTTCGTGAAAGGTAATTACAAGGCTTATTTTTAAAAAACACATGTAATGCAGAGGTTCATAAATAATGTTAACTCTCAATTATGAGGAGTACCATAGATCATTAAAATCCACCAAGTATCCAAATTTTACTTTTTTGGCCTAACAAAATAGTTCACAGACTATTTAAAAAAAAAGAAGAGTCAAAATGGAGTAGAATATGTTTTACTTTCTCTTCCTGTCCCCCCTGTTTATGTTGCTTTCAATAAATGGCTGGAGGAAGAATCATTATCAAACTGGGTATCTATCACATTATTAATGAGGCTTGGCTACTATGTCCTCGATGTTTCATATGGTTTAAAACACCTTTCCTCTGTATGTACCAATAATGATGAAACATCATTATTAGAGGAAAGCATCCAAATGGGATCAAGACTTACAAATGCAATTTAAAAACAGAAAAAGCCCTGGCAGTCTCAGAAGAAAGTTAAGGAGATGCTCAGACTCTTGGAGAAGGAAAGGAAAACTACCTTGCCTAATTAGTGTGATTCTTTCAGAACCCCCTGTTGAGTTCACTAAGCCTCTTGAGGACCAGACAGTTGAAGAAGAAGCCACCGCCGTCCTTGAATGTGAAGTATCCAGAGAAAATGCTAAGGTGAAATGGTTCAAAAATGGGACAGAAATTCTCAAAAGCAAGAAGTATGAAATTGTGGCTGATGGCAGGGTCAGAAAACTTATTATACACGGCTGTACCCCAGAGGATATTAAAACATACACTTGTGACGCTAAGGATTTTAAGACTTCCTGTAACCTGAACGTTGTGCGTAAGTATTCTTCTTACATGGGACTTTTCATTTGCAACTCTTTGATAATAACAACAACAACAACAACAACAACAACAAATCCTGCCACTGTTTGCATGCCCTTCTTGGCCTAACTGCTTTCTTGACAACTTACAGTATCAATACTGGCATAACCTGATCCTCGATGTGTTTAAAAAAAAAAAAAAGAAGAAGAAGGAAAAGGAAAGAAAAGCTGTTCCAATACATCTGGTCTGATAAGGACACATTGATCCCTTTCACTGTGCTTCTGACCAGTGAGCAGAGGTGCTCTTTGCTTACGGTGGTAAAGCTGCCGTAGGAATATCCTGAGACAGATAAGGACAAATTGAATGAAAGAGACAAAAAAGGAGATGCAACATGAGGGACTAGGGGGGCAGAAAAAGAAGAAAAGAAACAAGATGGGATTGGGAGGGAGACAAGCCATAAGTGACTCTTAATCTCACAAAACTGAGGGTTGCTGCGGGGAGGGGGTCGGGAAAGGGGGGTGGGGTAATGGACATTGGGGAGGGTATGTGCTATGGTTAGTGCTGTGAAGTGTGTAAACCTGGCGATTCACAGACATGTACCCCTGGGGATAAAAATTTGTTTATAAAAAATAAAAATTAAAAAAAAAAGGAGTCATGATTTTAAAAAAGGAAAAAAAAAAGAGGAAAGAAAGAAAGAAAGGAAAGCAATTTCCACTTGGAAAGAAATGAATTCTCAGGTGTCATGAAGAGCTAGAAAATGAGCATGAAATTTCAGTTTGAATGGGATCACGCTCTAGTCCACTGTAGTATGATAAAGTCTGCTTACACAATGCTATCTCTGGAAGTTAGAAGGGATAATAAGGTGGAGTGAAGCTTGGATTCTTGGAGTCCTGTGAATGAAGAGAATGCTAATGGTTTTTAGCATTACTTTTTCATTTGGTGAAAAATACATCTTGTTTCTAAATGTCACGTGCTAGCTCTTTTCTTCCTTCATTCCTTTGTCCAGTAATAACATTTTCCAGTGTGTATTTTTGTGCAATAGCTGCTGTTTGGTTTAGTTACTTCCCATCTGTCAACAGCTACAAAATAGGGGCTTTGATTGTGCTCCCATGTCTGTTGTACTGTTTTATTCTTTCTTCTTTGTGGGCACTCTGCTTTTAGCTAATGAGAGAGTAGCTTCTTGGGTCTCCTTCTTCCCTTTGTCATCTCCTTTGCTGCCACAGCACGAAAGCTCAGCCACCAAGAGCATATCTTCAATCCCATTGGCCAGCATTTGTGTCCCAGAGTTTCACTGATCAAGAACGTTCATCCTGGGAAGGAATCACAAGGAGCCCTAAAAGAAGGAGGGACAAGGGGGCAGCCGTCTGATCCTACCCATCTGCTGACTTAATTCTGGAAATAAATGAAATGAGATATACATAAAAAACAATTCACCCACCCATACAAAACACATTGCTTTGTTGCACTAATAGATGTCTGACTTATGTGTGACATCTTTGAAGCTGAATAAAAAAGAAAGAAAGAAAGAAAGACAGAAAGAAAAAAGCTAAGCATGTGTGATTTCAATTGCAGACTCATGCCTCTCCGTAGACAAGACTGGTTATAGCACTTCAAGCTGCATTATCACTGAATTCTGCTAATTTCTCCAAGATTATTATGTAGCCTGCCCTAAATGTTGCTTTTCTATTGGTGTTTCCTGTGACAATATCAGGAAATGCTCTGATTTCTGGAGCAGTATCAAAGAGAATTTTCCTTCTGACCATCATTAGGGGGAACCTTGTTGGTCATTGATAGGTTGTAGATACAGATATGTAATCCATTGGACATATAGTATGCCACATAGTTTTATGAAACCTACAGAGATATGTTAAAAAAAAACAAAACAAAAACAAAGCATCATACGTGAATGGCAGCTCCAAGTGCTTTCAAAGTCTGTTGTAGCCTATTAAGATGGAAAGGCCCTGCAAAGGGCCAGAGTAAATTTTTACTCTGTACAAAGAGTACTCTGACAGCAAATGTCAGAGTAAATTGCTAGAAATCTCATGTTGAATTCTGATGACCTTCTCTTACAGCTCCTCATGTGGAATTCTTAAGACCACTCACTGATCTTCAAGTTAAAGAAAAAGAAATGGCTCGGTTTGAGTGTGAAATTTCCCGAGAAAATGCTAAGGTCTGTGACTGCATGATTGCTGTCTTGTGTTGTCAGATACCTTTGTTCACTTTTGGCCCAAACAAAACAGGAAAAAAAAAAAAAAGAGAGAGAAAGTGAATCAGATCTGAGTATCACTTTGCCTTCAGATTAAACATTATTTCTTTGGTGTGAAATACGTACTTGATCCCATTGTTCTCTTTGTAGTATTATTCATTAACCATCACTTGAAAAACAATGGACTCACAATCAAGAGATTCAGATATTATTGGTTTGGGCCATATGAATTGCTGTGTTCTTAGGCTGAGAACAAATATCTGTAATTTCATGTGTCTCATTAACTACATTGGCAAGTCAGCTATGAGTCTCAGTTTACACATCCAAAAACAAAGGACTTAGTCTGCATGACACCTAAAGCCCTCTATGGCTCTCATATACAATCCCATTATCTTTCACAACTGGTAGTAGCATCACAGCGGCTCACTTAACAATAACGGAAGGAGTTTGTTCTTGCCCTTTTGGGTCTAGGTTATATTTGTATTTACTAGTCTGGTTCTGCTTCACACCATAGTCCTATTGGTTGTTTTCAAAAAAACTCAGAATCCTAATTCCTCTTAAGGACACATAGGTGAGGGAACAATAAGAAAACTGAGAAAAGTGTCTATGTGTCTCAAATATAGGTTCAGTGGTTTAAAGATGGTGCTGAAATCAAAAAGGGCAAAAAGTACGACATCATATCTAAGGGAGCCGTGCGCATTCTTGTCATTAACAAATGTCTATTGGATGATGAAGCAGAGTATTCCTGTGAAGTAAGGACAGCAAGAACTTCTGGCATGCTGACCGTACTAGGTAAGCATGAAGTCTTTCTTTGCAGAAATATATGTTTTGGGGGAAAAAATAATTTTCAGTTGAACTCAATGTTGTTGTTGTTGTTGTTATTCTTGCAGAAGAAGAAGCTGTCTTTACAAAAAATCTTGGCAACATTGAAGTTAGTGAAGGAGACACTATAAAACTGGTTTGCGAAGTCTCCAAGCCTGGAGCAGAAGTGGTTTGGTACAAAGGCGATGAGGAGATCATTGAAACAGGAAGATACGAAATCCTTACCGAAGGACGAAAGAGAATCCTGATCATTCAGAACGCTCACCTTGAGGATGCCGGCAGCTACAATTGCCGACTCCCAAGTTCTCGAACTGATGGCAAAGTCAAAGTCCATGGTAGAAAAATTACAATAAATCATATTTTAATAATTCATACTTGATGCACTTAAGGTATAGATGCTGAAGTTTTTAATACCTTCTTCTTTTAATACCTGCTTCTTTCCAGAACTCGCTGCTGAATTTATCTCAAAGCCTCAGAACCTTGAAATACTTGAAGGAGAAAAGGCTGAATTTGTCTGCACTATATCGAAGGAAAGCTTTGAAGTCCAGTGGAAGAGAGATGATAAGATACTTGAATCAGGAGACAAATATGACATTATTGCTGATGGCAAAAAGAGGATCCTGGTTGTGAAAGATGCCACATTACAAGATATGGGCACTTATGTAGTCATGGTTGGAGCCGCGAGAGCAGCAGCTCACTTGACAGTAATTGGTAAGTTGGTTTTTGCTTCTTGGGTTTGCTTCCAGTTGCCGCTACGTCGGTCCTTCTTCATACTCTAAGAATTGTCGGTTGCTTTCAGAAAAACTCAGGATCATAGTTCCTCTAAAGGACACTCGTGTAAAGGAACAACAAGAAGTCGTCTTCAGCTGTGAAGTCAATACAGAAGGTGCCAAAGCCAAATGGTTCAGAAATGAAAAGGCCATATTCGATAGTTCAAAATACATCATTCTCCAAAAAGACCTGGTCTACACCCTCAGAATTAGAGATGCACGATTAGATGATCAAGCCAATTACAATGTGTCTCTGACCAATCACAGAGGTGAAAATGTTAAGAGTGCTGCTAATCTGATAGTAGAAGGTAAGTCACTTACGTGGTATGAACAACAGTTTTTAAATCATTCTGATTTAAAAACTCTGAACACAGTTAAAGTCAACATTATTCTTCTCCTTTATAACAGAGGAAGACCTGAAGATTATTGAGCCTCTTAAAGATATTGAAACAATGGAGAAGAAAACTGTCACATTCTGGTGCAAGGTGAATCGCCTCAATGTAACCCTGAAGTGGACCAAAAATGGAGAAGAGGTGCCTTTAGACAACCGTGTTTCATACAGAATTGATAAATACAAGCACTCTCTAATCATTAAAGACTGTGGCTTCCCAGATGAGGGTGAATACATGGTCACGGCTGGACAAGATAAATCTGTTGCCGAGCTTCTGATCATAGAAGCCCCGACGGAATTTGTAGAGCCCTTAGAAGACCAGACAGTCACTGAGTTTGACGATGCAGTCTTCTCCTGCCAGCTCTCCAGAGAGAAGGCAAATGTGAAATGGTACAGAAATGGGAGAGAAATCAAAGAAGGCAAAAAGTAAGTGAGAGCCTCTTAAGTTCTATTTCTGTAACTACCTGTATATGTTTGACGACTCAGTGATCATTAGGCTAAGCAATAAGCAATAATTCGATCTCTTCTCTCAGATACAAATTTGAAAAAGATGGAAGGACACATAGACTCATTATAAAAGACTGCAGGCTGGATGATGAATGTGAATATGCTTGTGGAGTAGAAGACAGAAAATCTCGAGCCAGACTTTTTGTGGAAGGTACATACTGAGTGCAAGGACAATTTTAATATTAGTACCAGTCTTTAAAGGTCATTAACACAAATGCGAACATTAGTATTCATTTTACATTTTCTTTTCAGAAATCCCTGTTGAGATCATCAGGCCTCCCCAGGATATTCTGGAAGCCCCTGGTGCTGATGTTGTCTTTTTGGCTGAGCTCAATAAAGATAAGGTGGAAGTTCAGTGGCTAAGAAATAACATGGTCATTGTTCAGGGTGACAAACACCAGATGATGAGTGAAGGAAAGATACACAGGCTACAGATTTGTAATATTCAACCTCGTGACCAGGGTGAATACAGATTTATTGCCAAAGACAAAGAAGCCAGAGCTAAGCTAGAACTGGCAGGTAAATCCCTTTCTTTTGTGTTCAGTTATCCTTACAATATCACAGATATTCTGTAAGTTTCAGATTTCACAATTAATTAGATAATGCTTGTGGAACCTTTTTATTTCTGGTAGGCTCTACCCACATCTAACTATTCTAATGTCTCTTACCACAAAGTGTCCTGAATAAGAGGTCATCGATAGCTTCTTCTTTATGTGCTAGAACCTTGAACAGGTTCTGGCACATGGTAGCTGTTCATTATTTCCTAGAATTAACATATTGCCCTGAAAGTCATCCCCAAAAACCCGGACCTAGAGAAAGCTCTGGTCTCTTCTATTTTCCAACCCCCTCTGGACCCTCTTAGGTTTGTTCTCATCCTGACTCAAGCTTCCAAGACATCCTTATGGGATGTCATTCCAAAAAAGCCAGTTTCCCTTGTACATAAAATTTGGTCTGGTTTATCTTGAACTAAGACATGCCTACTTTATAAAAAACAAACGAACATGTTTTGTTCTATATTTAGTTCTCCATTATTATCTTTAGCAAAGAAGGGAGATTTTACAGTTTTATATCAGTCTTAATCCTCTTTTCTCAAGTATGACAATTTGCAAAGATGCCCTCTCTGCTCTAAAGTTACTGTGATATACTTCCAAGGTTATGTAACCAATATTTGCTAACAAATATATAGCAAAGCAGCTGTTGTGTAGCTAGACTGTAATGCGTAACTCAGAAGCATTCACATGTTCTTTTCCTCACCAGCTGCACCCAAAATCAAGACAGGTGACCAAGATCTTGTGGTTGACGTCGGCCAGCCTCTGACAATGGTGGTGCCCTATGATGCCTACCCTAAAGCAGAAGCTGAGTGGTTTAAAGACAATGAACCTCTGTCTTCAAAAACTGTTGATACTACAGCTGAACAAACTTCCTTCAGAATTTTAGAAGCTAAGAAAGGAGACAAAGGAAGGTATAAAATTGTGCTTCAGAACAAACATGGAAAAGCAGAAGCATTCATCAATTTAAAAGTTATCGGTAAGCCCTTGCATCACTTGGACTTGATCAGCAAAGCACAACCAAAAGCATGGTAACACACTAAAAAAATTTTTATATGTAAATTTCAGATGTTCCAGGGCCTGTACGTAACTTAGAAGTGACGGAAACATTTGATGGTGAAGTAAGCCTCAGCTGGGAAGAGCCATTAACTGATGGTGGAAGCAAAATCATAGGTTATGTTGTTGAAAGACGGGACATCAAAAGGAAGACGTGGGTTCTGGCCACAGATCGTGCGGACAGTTGTGAGTTTACTGTCACTGGACTACAGAAAGGCGGAGTTGAGTACCTGTTCCGTGTCAGTGCAAGGAACAGAGTTGGCACTGGTGAACCAGTAGAAACTGACAATCCTGTGGAAGCAAGGAGTAAATATGGTAAGAAGTTTTTAAGTAAATTGCAAATGAGCTTATCTTTGCTTTTTTCTCTGATTTAACCCAAAGCCACGTTTTCTTCTGTGATTAAACCAGATGTTCCAGGCCCTCCTTTGAACGTAGCCATCACTGATATAAATAGATTTGGGGTCTCACTGACATGGGAGCCACCAGAGTATGATGGAGGAGCTGTGATCACAAACTACGTTATTGAATTAAGAGATAAGACTTCTATCAGATGGGACACTGCCATAACAGTAAGAGCTGAAGACCTGTCTGCAACTGTCACCGACGTGGTAGAAGGACAGGAGTACTGTTTCCGGGTCAGAGCCCAAAATCGAATTGGAGTTGGGAAACCAAGTGCAGCCACACCCTTTGTCAAAGTTGCTGATCCAATTGGTAAGCCCATCAAAAAAAGGAAATAATTACTCCATGAAATCTAGAAATTGGGCCTATTAATTAAAATAAAGTTAATGTAAAGGTAGGACATCAGAAAGACGTGAACAAAATCACAAAAATCCAGACTGTGCCTACTTAATTCGGTAAATTCAATAAACCTGATAATAGGGATAATGGGGATAATAGAAATGATTATACAGTATCTTACTAAATTGTCACTGAATTAAAAGGTGTGCTCCAACTCTTTCTTCCATCCAGAGAGACCAAGTCCTCCTGTGAACCTAAATTCCTCAGACCAGACTCAGTCATCAGTTCAGCTTACATGGGAGCCTCCTCTGAAAGATGGAGGAAGCCCAATATTGGGTTATATAATTGAGCGATGTGAAGAAGGAAAAGATAATTGGATTCGTTGCAATAAGAAACTTGTCCCTGAACTGACTTACAAGGTAGGGAATTTGCATCTATAAAAACATTCAGTGTATGATCATGGACTTAAATGCACATGTTTTTACAACTACTGATTCATTACTTCAGGTTACTGGATTACAAAAAGGAAATAAATATTTATACCGAGTGTCTGCAGAAAATGAAGCTGGTGTTTCAGATCCATCTGAAATTCTTGGTCCTCTAACTGCTGATGATGCATTTGGTAAGTGGATATTCTGTTTTTAGACTTGGGAATAGCGCGTAGCTACTTCAGGGTACCAGGGCCTTAAATATAGTACTAGAAACTCATTAATTTTTCTTCTTGGTAGTTGAACCAACAATGGATTTAAGTGCATTCAGAGATGGTCTGGAAGTTATTGTCCCGCATCCTATCACGATCCTGGTTCCAAGTACAGGCTATCCAAGGCCAAGTGCAACCTGGTCTTTTGGAGATAAAGTACTAGAAGCAGGGGACCGTGTGAAAATTAAAACCTTATCTGCCTACGCTGAACTTGTCATTTCTCCAAGTGAACGTCCAGACAAGGGCATTTATACACTGAAATTAGAAAATCGTGTGAAAGCAATTTCTGGGGAAATTGATGTCAATGTAATTGGTAAGTACCTAAACTTTTGTTATATAAGGTGACTTGACAGTATTAACAAATATCGGTTCAAGCTGTTACCTATATTGATTTCTGACTACATTTTCTCAGCTCGCCCAAGTGCTCCCAAAGAACTGAAATTTGGTGACATAACCAGAGACTCGGTACATTTGACTTGGGAACCACCAGATGATGATGGAGGAAGTCCAGTAACAGGATATGTTGTTGAAAAGCGAGAAGTCAGCCGGAAAACATGGACTAAAGTGAGTTTTGAGCCGCAATGAGCCATTTCCAGAAAAAAGAGTTGGGGAAAGCCCAGCTTGCTGGGATGCCATGCAAAGTTTATATGGTTTCACTTTGCCTTGCTAAAAAAGAACCAAAAACTTAATGAGGTAGTTCAACCAAGCTTTGGTGTAATTGCCTTATTTTATGCCTTACCAAATTTTCTATTAAGTTCATGAAAAAATAAAACTTAACCTTTTCATTTCATACCTGATAAGTACTCAATATGGCCTGTTAAGCTATAAGCCATTTTAAGGACACTAAGCACTTGACTCCCTGGTGGTCAGACTTCTCACGCTACTAGATTATCCTAGTTGGCCCAATCTACCCTTTTTTTTCCTCCTCAGTTTATTACTGTTATTTACTCAATACTCAGTATTGTTTTTCACCTTGATTTAAAACCATATTTCTAGGGGTACCTAAGTGGCTCAGTCAGTTAAGCATCTGTCTTCAGCTCAGGTTGTGATCCAAGGGCACTGGGATCAAGCCCAGCATCGTTGGGGGTGGGGGGCAGGAAGGGGTCCCCTGCTCAGCAGGGAGTCTGCTTTTCCCTTTCCCTCTGCCCCTGCCCCTGCTCATTCTCTCACAAGTGCTCTCTAATAAAAATATATATTTAAAATCATGTTTCCAATAACCAAGCTAGTGGAAAGAATCAATACCTTTTCGCCATCAATACCTTCTTGCCACCATTTTTAAATTTTTTTCAGTGTTCTAAAATTCATTGTTTAAGCCCCACACCCAGTGCTCCATGCAATATGTGCCCTCCGTACACTAGGAAAGTTTCACCTTAATATATTAGGGTTAAAATGTTATATGTCTTCTCTGCAACTTTTTCCCTAGTATGAAATAATCCTTACCATTCAAAAACAATTTCTATTTGTATCCCTGTTCATGATAAAAAAGCTTTTGACTCAGGGAAAGAGTTTTTGGGAGACAAGTAATTATATTTCCTCGTCCCAGGTTACAGACTCCGTGACTGACCTAGAATTCACAGTTCCCGATCTTGTTCAAGGAAAAGAGTATTTATTTAAAGTTTGTGCTCGTAACAAGTGTGGCCCTGGAGAACCTGCATATGTTGATGAACCTGTAAATATGTCAGTTCCTGCAAGTGAGTACATTCTTGGCGATGTCTTATCTAGCCTCTTATTACCATTTTTGCTTTTAGACCTAGAGTCGAAGTTATGGGGAGCGGGGAAAGGCACGGGATGGCAACATGGAGATTTCATAGATGACCTAAGACTGACTGTCCTTAAAATGTTTATAGCGGTACCTGACCCACCAGAGAATGTTAAATGGAGAGATCGAACAGCCAACAGCATCTTCCTAACATGGGATCCACCTAAACATGATGGTGGCTCACGCATCACAGGCTACATAGTTGAAAAATGTCCACGTGGCTCAGATCGATGGGTTGCCTGTGGAGAACCAGTTGCAGAAACAAAGTAGGTTTTCATAATTATTTCTATTTTTATGTTTTATATATTTTATATTTATATTTAATATCTATATATGTTTTTAATTATAATTACAGCACATGAGTAAATGTTTCATCTTACTCACTAAAGTGAGTGTTTTTCTTTTAGAAAATATGTTCCTTTTTTTCACTGAGAATTCCCCTGGTGTGCCTGTCCAATTTTAAAAGGTGCTGCTGAACTTATCCCTTCTCCAAGGTTTTCATTACTTGCAATACTGAAGCAACCTAGAATTAGCTTAAGGAGTAGTATTCTGTCAAGAGTAGGTATATATTTTAGAAAGATTATGAATACTACAGACTATGTGCATTATCATAAAATATCCTGTTTTGTTTTCTGATAGAATGGAAGTGACTGGTCTTGAAGAAGGCAAATGGTATGCGTACCGTGTGAAGGCCTTGAACCGGCAAGGTCCTAGCAAACCAAGCAAACCGACAGATGAAATCCAGGCGGTGGATACACAGGGTATGTATGTTGGGGTTTTGTGTTATTAGCCAGGCCTCTGCCTTTAATTGTTTGATCTTGCTAACATTATAAAAAATCTTTTCCCATTTTAGAGGCTCCAGAAATTTTCCTTGATGTGAAGCTGCTCGCTGGTCTCACCGTAAAAGCAGGAACGAAGATCGAACTTCCTGCCACTGTGACTGGAAAACCTGAACCTCAAATAACTTGGACGAAGGCCGATATGCTTCTGAAGCAGGACAAAAGAATCAGCATTGAAAACGTTCCTAAGAAATCCACAGTGACTATCTTGGATAGTAAGAGAAGTGACACCGGCACATACATCATCGAGGCTGTGAATGTCTGTGGTCGGGCCACTGCGGTGGTGGAAGTGAACGTCTTGGGTGAGTGAGGCTGTCATTTCAAAAATGGGCAAAATCATTGCAGTTACTCCTTAAAAACAAACAGGATTTTTTTTAAATGCTTTTTTTTCCTGAGTGTGTAATCTCCTCCACAGACAAACCTGGACCACCAGCCGCTTTTGACATCACAGATGTGACCAACGAATCATGCCTTCTAACATGGAACCCACCACGTGATGATGGTGGATCTAAAATCACAAACTATGTTGTGGAGAGAAGAGCGACCGACAGCGAAGTGTGGCACAAGCTCTCATCAACTGTCAAGGATACAAACTACAAGGCAACCAAATTAACACCCAACAAAGAATACATTTTCAGAGTTGCTGCAGAAAACATGTACGGTGTTGGTGAACCAGTTCAGGCCTCTCCAATAATAGCTAAATTTCAGTTTGGTAAGTTTCTCATTAATCTATTGGCCAAAATTGTTAAAAAAAAAAAAAAAAAAAAAAGATCGTGTCAAACTTAGATTTAGCTGTCATTTTTACATATAGGACATGTAACACTTATATCCTTGTCCTGCCGATAGATCCACCTGGACCTCCAACTCGCCTTGAACCTTCTGATATCACTAAAGATGCAGTTACTCTCACATGGTGTGAGCCAGACGATGATGGTGGCAGCCCAATCACTGGGTACTGGGTTGAAAGATTAGATCCTGATACCGATAAATGGGTCAGATGCAATAAGATGCCAGTAAAGGACACAACATTTAGGTATGTCCAATATCTCCATCAAGATGTTAAGATAGCAGTATATACGATTTTTCATTCTTTAGCATTCCTTTTGATTATACATTCTTTCACATTACCATAAAAGTTAAATTATTTTTATATTTTTTATATTTAATTTTATTTAATTTTTACATTTATATTACCACATAATTTCTTTTTTTTTTTGGCATGGTTGACCATTTTTTTAAATTTATTTTTTAAATTCTTTTCAGCGTAACAGAATTCATAGTTTTACACCACACCCAGTGCTCCATGCAATGCGTGCCCTCCAATATACCCACCACCAGGCTCCCCCAACCTCCCTCCCCCCGCCCCTTCAAAACCCTCAGGTTATTTTTCAGAGTCCATAGTCTCTCATGGTTCATCTCCCCCCCAATTTCCCTCAACTCCCTTCTCCTCTCCATCTCCCCATGTCCTCCATGTTATTTGTTATGCTCCGCAAATAAGTGAAACCATATGATAATTGAC
>PISX010019041.1:0-33110 GCA_004024625.1 Mellivora capensis
AAGAGAATAAAATTCAGTTAGGCATGTCATGTAAGGAGAAAAACTGAATTATTAACACTAACTGCAACTCAATTTTTAAACCCTTTGCTCTTTAGAGGTTTAACTTTTAAAAAATTAATTTTAAGACTAAGTGGATTTTTGGAGTTGTTACAATAATTTTATCTTAATACTTTCAGGATAAGAATGTGTAAGTCTTATATAAACATTTACATTCATTGCAGTAGTATCCATTACTGTACGGAACTCAATTTAAAACAGTTCATCTTAGATACCAAGAGTTTAATGGAGGATTTAATGGACAGGTTATTAAGAGTTTCACATGGACAGCATAAAAGAAGTCTCCATTTTACTTATTAGGCAACCTTATGAACAGGGTTACAAGGTTGAGTAAATAAAGCCAAGTCCTTGAGTTCTATAAAGGTAATTTCATGCATACCTGAGAGTTCAGTCAGTTTTTCAGCTCTTTTACTCTTTGTTACAATTATTCCAATCTAAAAATAAAAACAAAAATGATTATTAACTTAACAAATTATTTCTTCCTCCTAAGAATGTACATAATGAAAATAAATTTGTAATTACAAAAGGCATAAGTAACATATGAGAAACTTTTTCTCATGATGCTTTTGACAGAAATTTAGCTATGAGTTCACTGTACATTAACTTTTAGAATTGTCTTGTCACTGGTAAGTGTACCAGAAACTGTTACAAAATCTGGGTCACACAGGAATTCACAGAATGTATGCCCAAAGTTTTAAAAATAAATTAGAATTGGCAGTAATATCAGGAATCTAATTCTGAATTCCATTACTTATCTACATACCTGGCTAATAGGATTTTGATCAAAATATTCTTCTACGAAGTATTCCAACAACTGTTTAAAGAAAACAAAAATATTAGATAAGGGCAAAATAATAACCACACAGAACATGTTTTGTGAAACCTACTTATCAAAGCATTGCTTCTCATGATTTTTAGGCTCATAGATTTTCAAATATGTTTAGTAAAAATATTAAAGAAACAAAAATAAATTTAAGAACACTCAAATAAATAAAAATCACAATATTAAATAAACGTGAATTTAAAATGGTAAGTGGAACCAGGATGCTGGGTGGCTTAGTTGGTGAAGGGTCCGACTCTTGATTTCGGCTCAGGTAGTGATCTCAGGGTCATGAGATTAAACCCCAAGTCAGGTTCTGCGCTCAGTGGGAAGTCTGCTGGAGATTTTGTCTGTCCCTACACCACTCCCTGGCACGTGCGCTCTAATAAATAAATCTTCAAAAAAGAAAAAGAAAAGATAAATAAAAGATGGAACCATCTGGACTTGTGAGACAGAAATAATCTAAACATCGAAAGCTCCAATGAAGCCAGAAACAAGAGAATGAGCAGAAATGAGGATGGGTTTTGATAAATTAGTAATAATCTTTTTTTTTTTTTTTTGACAGAGATCACAAGTAGGCAGAGAGGCAGGCAGAGAGAGAGGAGGAAGCAGGCTCCCTGCTGAGCAGAGAGCCCAATGTGGGGCTTGATCCCAGGACCCTGAGATCATGACCTGAGCCGAAGGCAGAGGCTTTAACCCACTGAGCCACCCAGGCGCCCCAAGGAATAATCTGAATGTGTTTCTGAACTGGGGGGAATGATCTGAATAAGTCCAAAGACACTGAAAAGGGATAACTGACTGACAAAGCAAGACCATGACTGGGGTGAGAGGACAGAAATTCAGAGCATAAATAATTAGCCAGTTTGTTCATTTTCCTAAATAATGTGACGAAATTTCTAATTAGTTATAGTTTGTATTAACTCAAAAAAGTGCATTCTTTAAAAAATTTCTCCATGGGAATATGTAATATTTACCCAAGGGTAGAGGGTAGACAGAAAGAACTATGAACAAGTCCTAGGGCATTCGGCATTCTAAAGTGGGAGAGAGGAGCCTAAGAAGAAACAGAGACTATATGTGACCAAAGTCAAAAGAAGGATGTGTGGGGTGCCTAGCTAGCTCCGTCCTTAGAGGGTGCGACTCTTGATCACAGGGTCCTGAGTCTGAGCCCCACATCAGGGGTAGAGATTACTTAAAACAAAACAAACCAACCAACCCACCACACAAACAAAAAAACAAAAGAAGAATGCCTTTGAGGAAGGAAGATGTGGTCAACTATTTCAGTTGCTATTAAAGATAAAAAGGAGTTGAATTTCACCTCCTAGAGGTTATGGTGGACCTTGAAAATGTAGTTGTGAAAATAATATTCCAATTGGAGTGTGTTAAAGGGAGAATGCTGCAGACATTCAACTGTGGAGAGTTGATCAATACTGCAATATATATATATACATTCACCAACAGAAAAGATAAAAGACAAATCTAATCTAATAAATTTTAAAAACTGGTGTACATGAAGTACACGAAAAGGAGCAGAGGATTCTGGAGCAGAATACAGTCCAGCAGTATGACTCAGCTTCTGCTTCATCCTACTCCTCTGAAGCCCCATTGACCACTGAAAAAAATCCTGAGAACTTCCATTAATAATCTTGCTTGTGGAAAGAAGTGAAGAGAACGAGTATTCTTATCTTTTTCCTCTTCTGCCAGACGTTATGAATGAATAGGGAAAGAAATAAAGAACTGACCTTTCTTTTTAGAAGAGAAGAATCCAAGCTTCTACTTAATTGAGGGAAAGAGTTCAAAGGCTGGAATCTCCTCATGGAAATGCATTATATCCTCCCTCCCCTGCCCAGTTAGTTAAACAAGATACAGGATGGTTAATATAATCTCAGAAGATAAAAGGAAGCCCTGTAAATCCAACAGAGTACGCACACTGCCCAAGCTGAGCCTCACCCTTTTGGTGCACACCATTTCACCCCAGGGGGCTACTTTTAGGCCACAGAAAAGTAGAAAAGTTCAGTACCCTGAACTACCCAGTCTAAAATCAAGCTGTAGAAGGGAAACAGGATCCTTACAAAAACCTATTCATAGAGGTTCCCAGCAGCATTATTCGTAATGGCCCCCAAAAGTGGAAACAACCCAAAGTTGTACACAATGGAATACTGTTTGGCAAAACTACAGAAAATTTTTGTTTGTTTTTCTTTCCCTTTTTTTTTTTTTTAAAGTTTTATTTATTTAAGTAATCTCTACACCCAACGTGGGGCTCAAATTCACAACCCTGAGATCAAGAGTCGCATACTCCTCTGAGCCAGTCAGGCACCCCTGGGTTTTCTTTTCTTTATGATAAAAATGCTCTAAAATTGACTGCGGTAATAATGTTGCACAACTACCGTAAGATGCAAAAACCTGTAACAGTATATTTTAAGTAAATTAATTTTATGGTCTATGAATTATGTCTTAATAAAGACCTTATAATAAAAAAAATTTTCTTGAATTCAGCATCCTTTTCAGATTTAGTATAAATTAAAATGGTTTTACAATACCTTTAAAGTACAAGTCAGTCTATTTGGCTTTAAGTCTTGGTCTTCCATTGTTCTTGATCCATCTACTACCACGTAAAGATGACGCATCTACCAAATATAAACCACAAATATAACAATTTTCAATACATTTTTGGCAAGAACTAAAAATGGCATTTAGTATTTACATATTCTACACATTTTTTAAAAAATATTTTATTTCTTTATTTGACAGACAAGAGATCACAAGTAGGCAGAGAGGCCGGCAGAGAGAGAGAGGAGGAAGCCAGAGAGAGAGAGGAGGAAGCAGGCTCCCTGCAGAGCAGAGAGCCCGATGTGGGGCTCGATCCCAGGACCCTAGGATCATGACCTGAGCTGAAGACAGAGGCTTTAACCCACTGAGCCACCCACACGCCCCTCTACACACACTTTTTATTATATTCGTCTAAAACATTTATTGTCTTACTACTGTTAATTCTGTCAAGACAGAATGTTTCTCTAACCCAACTAGTTCTGTATTGGTAAAGAAAAAAAATGTCAACATACCATTCCAAGTCGAACTTGTCCATGGTGCTCAAATACTCTGTTAAAATTATGTAAACATTTTAATGGAATGTCCTCTGTTACATCCCAAAAAATACAACTTTTCAACTAACCTGCATTTTTTAGTGAAGCAAATTATTAACTTATGTGGTCCACATAATTATAAGCATTTTGGACAGTTCCTAAAGACCCATTTCCCTTCTGAGGTGCTAGGTTGCTGGTTCTTTCCCCTTACTCAAGAGTTTAAAGGTCAGTTTCCCTAGAATACAGCTGAAATGAAGTACTGAGGAGTGGATATAGGTGGACAGAAAGGCTTAAAGGAATCTATTTTATCTTTTGTAACACACAAAATTTTACATACCTTTTTCTCTTTGCTTTGAAAAGAATGTCTTCTATCGTAGCTTTAAGTGATCCCGATTCATCTTCTTTAAGAATCTCCCTAAAAGCAATATTTACTTGTTTGAAAAGTTAAAAATTTATTAACTCAAAAGAAATGAAAACATATATTCGCACAGAGATCTGCACACGAATGTTCACAGCTGCATTACTCATAAAAGCCAAGAAGTGTAATCAATCTAAATGTCCATCAACTGGTGAATGAAAGAATGAAAACATGGTATACAATATAATGCTATCAAGTAATAAAAAGGAATGAATTACTGATCCCTGCTACAACATAGGTCAACCTTGAAAATACTGTTATATGAAAGCAGCGAGACAATACTGATCACATATTATATGATTACATTTACATGAAATATCCAAAAAGGCAAATGCATAGAGACAAAAAGTAGATTAGTAGTCACCTATGGCTAGAGACAGGAATGAAATTAATCCCAAATAGGCATGAAGGATCTTAATGGGGTAGTGAAAATTTTCTAAAACTGATTTATGGTGGTGATTGCACAACTCAATAAATCTAAAAAATCAGTGAATTTTAAGTTGGGAACAGGTGAATTTTAACATGCGTTAAATACACTTCAATAAATTTTAAAGAACAATCACTGAACGAGATGAGAGACAAAGTTATAAAGAACAGTAAGAAACAAGGTGTAAAAGAGAAGGGAGAAATAATGCCCTACTCACCACGTCCTTTCATAGCCTCCTTCCCATCGCTTGGTTCTTTCAGGTTCTTCATCCATTTTTTTCCTTTAATGTATTATTCAATATCCTGTAAAAACCACTGAGTGTGAATTTTCTAAGAATAACTGGCACCAAATTCATACATTTAAATGTGAAAAGTAAAGAGAGGGAAGTAAACATACAAAGTAAAAAACAAAATAAAGGTCATCTAATTCTTTGCTATTTATTTAATAATCACTGTTGAATGAAAATACTGCACAAAATCCTCATGGAACTCTTTTTCCCATCCATAAGAAAAAATACAAATGTTCACACATGAGTTTGGCACCAAGAGAGATAAGCATCTTTCTACAATTTTTAAAAACAAAATCCATTATAATCATAAGATAAGACCACAGAATTATGGGAAGTGAGAGAAGGTACAGATGAAACAAGTTAGCTACAAATGATGGTTGTTATTATTATAGCTGAGTGATGGATCATGGTGCTTCATTGTACTACCCGTCTACCTCTGTATATGTGTGAGCTTTCTTATTTAAAAAAAAAAAAAAAAAAAAACTCTGGGGCTCCTGGGTGGCTCAGTGGGTTAAGCCTCTGTCTTTGGCTCAGGTCATGATCTCAGGGTCCTGGGATCAAGTCCCATATCGGGCTCTCTGCTCAGCAGGGAGCCTGCTTCCTCCTCTCTCTCTCTGCCTGCCTCTCTGCCTACTTGTGATCTCTGTTAAATAAATAAAATCTTAAAAAAAAAAAAAATCTCTAAGTAAGCTCTATGGTGAAAGTGGGGCTCAAACTCATAAGGTGGATACCAAGAGTCACATGCTCTACTGAGCCAGCCAGGTGCCCCATCTAATCATGAGTTTTAAAATGAAATTTATTATTTATAAATGGTAAAAGCTTATGGCTCATAATTCAAGAAAGGACAAAATATTAAATGTTTATTATGCTCTCAACTATTAAAAAAAAGAAAAAGGAAATGTTTAGTAATTCAATAAATAGGACACAGTTTCATCTAGATGAAGGGCAACTGGTTTTTTGCTTTTTTATTACTTTCTGTATACATGTTTTTCATGTGACCATGTATTTCTTTAATAATCAGGGATGAAAATGGTGGTGGGGGAAATCTATTAACCATAGCCAAGTAATAAACATTCTAGTCACATCTACACTTCCATCCTCCCAAATGGTATATCCCTCCCCATCCTATGCTCTCACTTCCTTTGGCTTCCTTCTTCCATATATGATCAAAGGAATCCTAAAGGCCAAGAAGACATTAAGGCAAACAAATCCCATCACTGACAGGAGCAAAAATTAATTTCTGTAATAAGGACCATAAGCAAGACCTTACACTTCCACTTATATCATGGTCTACAGAAAAATATATTTTAAAATCTAGAGAACTGACTTATCATGGACTTCTGAAATGAACATCTACTGACAAATTGGAGACTGCTTTAACGGTATCACTGCTTTCTGTGGCACCTGCTATCATCAGGTATTATTTGCTAAATTTCTGTATGCCTCTCACTGAACTGACAAACCATTCCCGGGCATAGGAAGAGATCTATTGGTTTCAGGAAATCTGGTGATCTACTTTAGCATACTTTGGTAGAGTGCCTGAAGCAATGACAAATGACTTAGAATTCTAACATTTGTATTATTTCAACACACTGGGCTAGTGCTTGTAAATTTAATGATGACTGCAGGCAGAGGATATGATGATTAAATGAAGTTTTTGATCCTACATGAAAGTTTCTGTATTTACTCTGAATTACAAAAATCAAAGCTTACATAGTGTTCCTGATGTTTTTAAACTCAAATTCTTACAAAGTCACTACTGCCACCCATCATACCAATATTTAAACCGCTAGTTTATTCTTAGTTTACTACTTTTAATTTTCTGGAAGTTCAGAAACACAGTGAGAACTAAAGAGGAATACTTCTGGCTCACTACATCCAAGGACTTCCTAATTAGAGCTGTCCGCACTGGGAAATTATAGGGATAGGACAGAGGTATTAAGCTCCCGTAACTACTGACGTTCCAGGGGAAACTGGAAGTTTATAGTGGATGTTATTAACGGAGAAGAAGGTTATACATCCTAGAGAAAGATGTACTTGGTGACCTCTTAGGTCCGTATCTCCAAAAGATCCGTTTCCTGAGGCTCCAACTCCAGAAAAGCCACTTTGCCTAGCGTAAGCCCGTTCGTGTGATTCCTGTCACACGAACTCCGAATGCTACTGCAAACAAATGAGATCTGCACCAAACATCGCAATTTATGAAGCTTTTATTCACACATTACCCTGCCAAGCTACTAGGCATGGGTGATCACCGTCCTGTTTTCATACATGGAACTCGAGGTTTAAAAGGCTGGTAACTCTCTCGAGGTCACATAGGTGGAGGCAAGTTAAACTCGAACTCAAGACCACAATTCCCAAAACTCGCGTTCCGCTTTAGGGAAGGAGAGCCATGCCCTGGACTGCAGCCCTAGATGCTTCTATGCAGCTACGAGACGGAAGCTGCCGTCCTCCCGCTCCACACGCTCCCTCCCACCCTCAATCCACAACCTGCAGGTCGAAGCCCTTCAGCCTCCGCCCCCCAACCCTCCCGCCCAGCCGCGAAGGCCCCTCCTTGCTGCAGTGCTCCCCAGCCCGTCTGTTCCCACCTTGGCTCCACGAGGAGCTCTACTCGCAGACTCACCGGTCTCTGGAGGACGCCGCTCTACCCGGAAGCTCCGCCCAGTCTGCGCCGAGGCCTCTGCGGAAGTCCTTCCCCCCAGCGCGGCGGCGACGCACAAACGTTCCGGTTGATGAGCGCGTCGGTCGCGAGAGCGAGGGTCTCGGGGACAGAGCGTTCCAGGAGCAGACTTAGGGTGCGAGTAGGAGCCTCTTGCCCCACTCTCAGCCGTTATGCACAAGAAGGCAGGAAAAGTGATGTCCGTTCGGCCGGGTCGCCGTCGGACCGGGATCTGAGGAGTTTGAATTTGGTGTATTATTTCTAAAAAAGATTGGTATGAGGTCTGAATGCGGCAGCAGCAACTAAGCCAGAACCTTGCCATGCAACAATTTTCTGGGGTTGCTCTGCTGCTCCTGTTCCTGAAAGAAGTATTATTGAGCACCTGCTTTCGGCCTCATACAGTTCTAAGCCCTGAGTAAATAGCAATTAAAAACTAATCCCTGCCCCCCGTGAAATTCTTCTACTATGAATACATTTATGGAGAAAAACATGCTGTATCAAATGGTGATAGTGCAAATAGAGAAAAATTAAGCATGCAAGGGGAAAATGGAACCAGCTTAACAGAGTGCAGTCAGAGGAGTCCTCGCTGAGAAGACAGTAGAGCCATGACCGGAATGAGGAAGGGAGTTAACCATATTTACAGCTAGGGCAAGACCTCCCGAGGCGAAGGCAACTACAAGGACTAAGGCCCCGAGGTGGAAACACATCCATGTGTTTCTGGGACTGCACGAGAAAATGGGTTGAGAGATGGCAGCTGAAGGCGGCGGCTGGGGGCTCTCGACGTTTTGATAAATTTGGACAGATGATAGTGGTTTGGATGAGGGCGGTATAGCAGTGCAGCTAGCAGAAGGGTTGGATTCTAGATCTTGTCCATAGACCAGATGTGGGTTTAAAAAGAGCCGGTGACCCAAACGTTTTTAGTTGAGCAACTGCCAGGTTAGAGGTGCGATTTCTTTCTTATTTATTTATTTATTTATTTATTTATTTGAGAGAGAGACAGCGAGAGAGAGCATGAGCGAGGAGAAGGTCAGAGGGAGAAGCAGACTCCCCGCGAGCTAGGAGCCCGATGCGGGACTCGATCCAGAGACTCCAGGATCATGACCTGAGCTGAAGGCAGTCGCTCAACCAACTGAGCCACCCAGGTGCCCCAGAGTTGCGATTTCTTAAAGGATTGGGGGGGGGGGGGCTTGATAAGATCAGTTCAGTTTTGTACAAGTTTGAGATGCCTGTGATGCCCGCTAATACATACAGAGTTAGTAGTGTGCATGAACACTCTAGGGCCTTAAAAAGGGAGAAAGATGTCAGCCTTCTGTGACTGAGGTGACCTCAAGCAGAAACCAAAAACAAGAAGTGGAAAACCAGATAACCAGAGGCCGAAGGATTTTTCATGTGTCTATGTGGGAATCAGTGGAGCTGAATTTTTACAACTGATTATATGTCCTGACACATAATTACACATTAGAGAACTGCAGCCCTTCCCACTTTCCTGTATATAACCCCCTGCGAAGGTGAAAATTTCAGAGCAGTTCTGAGCAATCCGAAACACTGTTTCCTGAGCTACAGTCCTCAGTAAGACAAATAATGCATTTATTAACCTACTTGGAGGTGGGCTTTTTTTTTTTTAAAGAGGACACTAGCATTTCCCACACTTAAGAAATGGCTAGGCAAGGCCCATGCAGAGCGTCAGAAAAAGCTTATGCCCAGGAGAGGAACAGTGGGAAGAAACTGCAGGAACTGGGGCTTACTTCCCCATCAGCATACGCTCCCTTCCTCTGCTGCCTATATTGCTTTGTTGGTACCAACATCTCCCCTTAGCTTCTGTCCGCTCAAAAATATAAACACCAGCCATGCTGCAGGATACTGAAAAGACCTGGATTTAAAGTCAGGCTCTGCCACACTGGGTGGGTGGCCAACAAGCAAGTCACAAACTATGTGTGATGTATGAAGTGGGGATACCTTCACCTACCTACAGGGCTTACGCATCACATAATGGCAACTCCGTTACCAGCTACTTTTATTTCCCCCCCAAGAAGACAAAGTTGTCTTTAAAAAGTGTAAAAAACTTTTTACACTTTAAAAAAGTGTTGTCTTTAAAAAGGAAAGGAGGAGAATTTGGCATTGCTGAATCTTTCCCAGTGCCAGTCACCTTTCATTTTTGCCTCCCCCACATCTTTAACTCTTCACAGGACTCACACTTTTTCCTTGCCCTTCCTACTTTCCTCTGTCCTCCCTTCCTTTCACAAACTCCACTTCTTCCTTTTTCTTTTCCTCCATTCTGGTTGGCCATCGTGTTACAAGACAGGATGCATTCCTATGGGACAACTGGCCACAACCCCACGCCCTGAGTATGTGTCTTATATATGTTCACAATCCATCAGTCTGAGAAAGCCCTTTTTTTAATTAAAAAATTTTTCTTTTTTTTAATGTAGGGCCCACACCCAGTGTGGGGCTTGAACTCATGACCCTGAGATCAAGAGTTGCATGGTCTACCAACTGAGCTAGCCAGCACCCCTAGGGAAGGCTTTTTTTTTTAATGAAAAAAAAAAAAAAGAGTCCCCAGCAAATTGCATTTGTGGAGAGGAGGCTGGATCATTCAAATTCACAACTGTGAAGTTTACTCTCCTCTGTATCTGTTTTAGTCAAGGATCTTAACTAGGAATTGTACCAAGGCAAAACAAAGCGTGTATAAATCCATGGTAATCCCCTGCCATAACTATGGCTGACACAATATTCTACTTGTGTACAAATTGGGAGAAGAAATGGATCTAATCTAGCCTAATGTTTCAGCTAGTAAAACTAAAGTTTATCCTTTAGTTTTGGAACTCCATAGTTCCATTCTATGAAGAATGGAACAGTCTGTTCTTTGCCCGTGGGTAGCTAGACACAGCCACCAGGGTTAATAAATTTATGAAGAGCTCAGCCAGTGTTGTTATGCCGAAATTCAGACTGGGAGAGGTAGACTTGCCTATTCCAATACCTTTAGATGAAGCCTCACACACTGCAGAGACTCATTAAAAACCTCCACAACTTTTTATTTTTTTTAAGATTTATTCATTTGACAGAGATCACAAGTAGGCAGAGAGGCAGGCAGAGAGAGGGGAGAGGCAGGCTCCCTGCCGAGCAGAAAGCCTGATGCGGGGCTCGATTCCAGGACCCCAGGATCATGACCCAAACCATAGGCAGAGGCTTTAACCCACTGAGCCACCCAGGTGCCCCAACTGCTTTTAACAGTATAGAATAATCCTTATTTTGACATGTAAAGGATTTGTTCTCCATCCCTGAAGTCACAGTGCCAACCCTAACGCCGTTATCTATTTAAAATTCAAAAGAATTGATACCCTAATGCTGCAACCAGCACAGACCAATAAGGACTGGGATGATTATACACTCTTAAACAGGTTTGCTTTTTAAAAGCTTGTTTCGAGTCTCACCTTGCAGCTTTGGAAGCTAGGTGTAACTGGCCATATTTTGTTATGTTCTAAGTCCTACATTACCTTCATAACAACTATGGGATCAGGTACACATAGTTCTCACACAAATAAGCAAACTGAGGGACAGGAAAGCTAGGTAATTTCTCCAAGGTCACACAGCAAGTAACTGCTGCAGGGCAAAGGAAGAATAGGACAACACAAGCAGGGAGGAGTGAGCAGGTCCTGTGGCAGCCACTAGAAATCTTGGGGGGATGCCTATACTGGGTTGCAGTCCCCCCCATAAAATCACAGTTATGTTTCCATGCTTTTCTCTAACTGCAAAGTGATATATTTTTTTAAGATTTTATTTTATTTATTTGACAGACGGAAATCACAGAGAAGCAGGCAGAGAGGAGGAAGCAGGCTCCCTGCTGAGCAGAGAGCCTGATGTGGGGCTTGATCCCAGGACCCTGAGATCATGACCTAAGCCGAAGGCAGAGGCTTTAACCCACTGAGCCACCCAGGCGTCCCCAAAGTGATATTAACTTAACAGTGCTTTCTAAAAACTACCCAAGTTACTTGGGCATTTTTCTTTATGAAAACTGTTCCCATTAAAAGACATGTGAACAATATGAAACACAGGAGGAGGGATGACACAGCCTCCACCTAAGTCATCTATCCTTTCACAGAAGAGAAGTTACACAGTTAGTGGAGAACCACAAGCTGCCAGGAGACTGGGTCTGAATCCTGATTCCTCCAGCTGAGCCTTCAGAAATGTGCAGACGAGATATTTCCTATCACAGTGATGAAGCAGGGAAGACGGTTCTGGGTGAGGAAGTCTTACAGCCTCAACTCAAGAAGGTCCTCAGAGCCACGACTGGAGAACTCCTCCTTCTTCTGCTCGTACCCTTCTTTACATACACATACACACACACACACACACACACCCATTCTGGTCATTATAGATACTTTCAGTATTTCATATGAAGCATTTTGTATCAATTAAAAGTACTTAAAATGCTCTTAAAATATATTTTATTAACACCAGACAGAGCAATCCCATCTTACCCAACCCATGAATTTAGTGACGGTCAACCCAGAATGGGAGTACAGAACCTAATATTCCAACAGACCAAGATTCCAATCCTATTTAATCACTTGCCACTGTGTAACAGGGGACCAGTCAACCTACCCCATCATCAGTTTTCTTACATGTTAAATGAGGATGAGAAATGATTACATGTCAATGAAATGTTATAAGGAGTAAATAATAATTTTATATATGTGTGTGTATACAGTTTAACTTTTACTATAAATACTAATAGACTTCAATTTATTTCAAAAAATACAAGGCATATATGACAAATCTAACACCTGTTCTTTCTGGAAGATGGTTATATATACGTTTATAGTTTTCTATATTTCTTTGAATTTTTCAAAATAGAGAGAAACTAAAGTATTGATCTTACCTACTTTTAATACAGATTCACCCACATAAAGGAATCCCTGTGTGCAGTTATCAGCAGGACCACAGGCTTTCCCACCAGAACTTCTGGAACAATCGTTTATAGTAGAAGGCAGACTGCAGAAGCATCTCAGGTCAGAGATGTACGAGACCTCCAATGTCTAATCGAAACCTTTTTTTTTTTTTTAAAGATTTTTACTTATTTATTTGACACAGAGAGAGAGATCACAAGTAGGCAGAGAGGCAGGCAGAGAGAGGGCGGGGGGGCGGGGGGAAGCAGGCTCCCTGCTGAGCAGATAGCCTGATGCCAGGCTCGATCCCAGGACACTGAGATCATGACGTGAGCCAAAGGCAGAGGCTTAACCCACTGAGCCACCCAGGCGCCCCTAATCTAAATCTTTTATTTTCCAAACTAGAAATCGGCCTAAGTGGTTCTTAAAGTTATATCCAGCTGGTTAATCCCAAGTAGTATTTAAGTACCACATTTGAGAAATGGTTTTCTTGTTATTTTATTTCTAAGTCCAATTTTCTGACACAATTCTACAATGGAAATTCATGCTATTTGATTTTGTTCATCCAGCTGTACACTTTTGTTTTGTCAGAACCCTGGCAACCTTGCCATCTTCATAATCTAAGTACACTGACTTCCAAGAACAGAGAAATTTCAATTTTACCATACATAAAACTGAGTTAAGTTGCTCAAGAGAGTCTTTACCATCTGGTGTAAAACCAAAAGGTATGAAAACTATAAACTATTAGCTTTTGTAGTAAGTATGTAGGGCACATGGAAAATTAAAATTTTCTTCAATTTGAAGAAATGAATCAATGTTATAATAGAAAAATTATTTTAAGATGTATCTTTGGAAAATGATTCAGACTTGTATATAAAGAAGTATTTACATACTTAAACGTCTGAATTATATACTAATGATTCTTTAAAGTTTATTCTTCAGAAATTTTCACAAAAACAGTTCTAAACTGAGGGGATAATCACAACCAACTGGGCTAGCTATGTATACTATCAGCTAATTTCACTTCACTAATAAAAATTTAAATTTAAAAAACAAGTGGTGAACCAAGGGCACCATCTGAAGTAATTCCATGTTTTGTGGGATTGCATTCTATTTCCAGACAAATCAGCCTTCTGATAGCCAAGACTGGGAAAGTGAGCAACCAGCATAGCACTCAAAATAGTTTAAAACATGAACAGATAAAACTGAGTATGATTTTCCGAAACTTAATAGCACTAATGATGTCCAACAAGTGTATGAAAGAGAGACAACACCAGGTTTAATACCTTAGAAAGTATGTACAAAACCTGAACATTATTGTAAGATACAATTCAAGTCACAACTGAATCAGCAACATCATCAGATACTCTGATATAATGAAAAAGCCTAGTCGGTTAAAAAAAAAAACAGACAACAATGCATGTAAACCATAAAAGATTACAAAGTATTTTAGAATACACAACAGAATTCTAACCAGGAACTTTAAATTTTGATTCTTAGAAGGTGAATCTATATACAATCTTTAAGTTTCCATAATTTGTTATTTTTACATGATCCTTATTATCTGGATAACATAAAGTAATAAAAGCTCTTTTAACACCATTGATACACAGAAAAAAATCAATAGGGAGGTTGGTAGAATGCCCTAGCCATAGTTAGCTAACATACGAAAGGCCAGGAACTTTATTCATGGACTCAACTCACAAAACTGACTTAACCAACACTGCAAGCCAGAAAACAAGGACTTTCACTTCAGACACTTCACTGCAGGGACAGAATTTCCTTACCTGAGAAGGGATGGTTATAAATAACAGTTCTGAAGGCAGAACTCCGGGAGGAATGGACGAGATAGCCTATGGGAACTAATGAGTGCACTTACGGATTAAGAGAAGACTGTGCAAGTTCACAGCACAGGTCACCGTGGGACCCTCCTTCAAGGTTTAAAATCCTCACCTGTAGTCAGTCAGTCCTTAATACAACAGCTGAAGTTTAAAGCCTAGAATCCTTAATTGGAGTGTTCAGCCCAGTTGATTATCAAAAGCTAGTTATAAAATGCTTTAATACTGATGATATTAAAGCTACCAAAACTTTGTAATGATCACAAAAGCTTGGTCTCCTGGGTTAGAATCCAAAGTCATTTTGCCTTCTGACAATATTGCAGAGATGTCAAATACTTCTTAGTCTCTCAACTGTATGCCATTTGTCTTCTATGTTTTCTGTCTGTCATAATCTCCCACCATCTTCTTGATGTGTGACAATTTGCTCTTCAGCTGCTTGCAATAATTCCTCTTATTTTTGTAATCTGCAGACTAAAAAGGAAAAAAATAAATAAACCAGGTAAATTTAACAGAATAAGAACAAGTTGTGTTAGCTGCTAGGAAGGCAAAGGTGAAGCAAAATAATCATGGAATATTAGTCAAAATTGTTGGGGGTGAGGAATGGAGTAATACATACAGGCTTATGGCAGTTTATCTGACCATACAGGCGGATGATTGTTTTTGCTCAATTGTACCTTCTAACCTGAGTTTTACAAACCATATGCTAATTTCTAGTGATTTGTAAAGTGACCCCCAAAATTAACTGGACTTTTTGCTAACAAATCATCTAAAAAATCATTAAAACAAGGGTGCTTGGCTGGCTCAACTTGTAGAGCATGTGATTCTTGGTCTCGGGGTTGTGGGGTCAAGCACCTCATTGAGTATAGAGAGAACTTAAAAATAATTTTTTTTAAAAGATTTTATTTATTTGAGAGAGAGCAAGTGTGTGCTCGCACGCACACCAGGAGGGGGAGGGGCAGAGGGAGAAACAGGTTCCCAGCAGAGCAAGGAGCCCAATGTAGGGCTCGATCCCAGGACCTAGAGATAATAACCTAAGCCGAAGGCAGACGCTTAACCATCTGAGCCACCCAGGTGCCCCCAAAATAAAATCTTTTTTAAAGATTTATTTGACAGAGAGAGAGAGAAAGAAAGTGGGCACACAAATGGGGAGCTATAAGCAGAGGGAAAGGGAGAAACAGGCTTCCTGCTGAGCAGGGAGCCCAATGTAGGGCTCCATCCCAGGACCCTGGGATCACGGCCTGAGCTGAAGGCAGATGCTTTATTGGCTGAGCCACCCAGGGACTCCCAAAAAGATTTATCTGACACACACACACACAGAGAATGCAAGTGAGCATGAATGGGGCAAAGGAGACTCCCTGCTTAGCAGACAGCCGGATGCCAGACTCGATGCCAGGACCCTGGGAATATGACCTGAACTGAGGGCAGACAACTTAATCAACTGAGCCACCCAGGAGCCTCCCCCAAAATAAAATCTTTAAAAAACAATTGGTCAAACAAAAACTGGTGATATTGGTTGACTTGGGAAAGGAGAAATAAGTAAATGGGGAGTAAGACAGGGAATTTTACTATATACTCTTTCCTTTCTTTTTTTTTTTTTTTAAAGATTTTATTTATTTATTTGACAGAGATTACAAGTAGGCAAGAGAGGCAGGCAGGGAGAGAGAGGAGGAAGCAGGCTCTCTGCGGAGCAGAAAGCCCGATGTGGGGCTCGATCCCAGGACCCTGGGTTCATGACCTGAGCCGTAAGCAGAGACTTTAACCCACTGAGCCACCCAGGCACCCCTCCTTTCCTTTTTTTTAAATTTTAAAAAAATTTTTAAAGTAATCTCTACAACCAACATGGGGCTTGAACTCAAAACCCCAAGATCAAAGGTGCCCCGCTATATACTCTTTTAAATTCTTGCATTTAAAATTATGGTGATTTGGGACGCCTGGGTGGCTCAGTTGGTTAAGCGGCTGCCTTCGGCTCAGGTCATGATCCCAGTGTCCTGGGATCGAGTCCCACATCGGGCTCCTTGCTCGGCAGGGAGCCTGCTTCTCCCTCTGCCTCTGCCTGCCACTCTGCCTGTGCTCGCTCTCTCTCTCTCCCTCTCTCTCTGACAAATAAATAAATTAAAAATAAATAAATAAAATTATGGTGATTTGTGCTTTTTTAAAAAATTCAATATAATATCTATTAAAAACAAAGTTTTAAACCTAGACAGACCGATAAAGCCAAGTGTTGACAAGGATATGGAGCAAAAGGAATCTACACAGTTCACTGGGAATATACTGGTAAACTGGGAAAGCTGTTTGACACCATTTACCCAAGGTCAGACAGACACTTGCCCAATGACCCTGAAATTTCACTCCCAAGCACACACCTAACAAATGTGTTCCCATGTGCACAGACACTTACAAAAATGTTTCAAGCTGCATTAATAATAAAAGCCATAAACTGGGAACAACCCAAGCCCAACCAAGCCCCGTATCGAACCCCACGCTCAGCACAGAGTCTGCTTTTCCCTTTGATCCTTCAGTGCTTGTGCTTTCGCTCTCTCTCAAATAAATAAATAAATAAATAAATAAAATCTTTTAAAAAAGAAATCACATCTAAAATATACATACTACATGATTCCATGTACATTAAGGCCAAAATAGGCTAAACTCCTCTATGTTGGTAGAAGATAGGATGGTAGTTATCTGTGGGGAGAAGAAAAACTGGAGGAGAGCACAACAGGGGTTTGCCAGGGAAATGTATACACTAGGAAATGTATTTCTCCGTTTGCGTGCCAACTACAAAGGTATATAGTCACTTGGTGCAAATTTACCACACTGTACACTCATGATGTGTTGTTTCTGTATATATATACTTCAAGTTTTAAAAAAAGCTTATCAGAATTGGTTGTAGCTGCAAACAACTGAAATTCAGTTCTACCTTCTGTTACAGTTTTCAGCTTGTGGTTTTAGGGCCTTTTGTCATAATCAGTGCTTGTGTGATAAGGTATTCATAGTCATTTCAAAACGTTAAATAAAAGACACATAATAGAAAAATCCTTCCTCGAAGAATCTTACAATCTGGGATACTTACTCCCTTAACTTGCTTCAGTCTATTGTACTCATCAGCAGCAGCCTATTAATGAGAAACACAATAGAGGATGGTTAGCGGGGCATTTTCTCTTTCAAAAATAACATTCCTGATGTTCTATTTTATTTCATTTTTTAAAAGATTTTATTTATTTATTTAACAGACAGACATCACAAGCAGGCAAGAGAGATAGGCAGGAAGAGAGAGAGAGGAAGCAGGCTCTCCGTGGAGCAGAGAGCCCAATGTGGGGCTCGATCCCAGGACCCTGGGACCATGACCTGAGCCGAAGGCAGAGGCTTTAACCCACTGAGCCACCCAGGCGCCCAAGATTTTATTTACTTATTTGACAGAGAGAGAGATCCCAAGTAGGCAGAAAGGCAGGCAGAGAGAGAGGGGGAAGCAGTCTCCCCGCCGAGCAAAGAGCCTGACATGGGGCTCGATCCCAGGGCTGAAGGCAGAGGCTTTAACCCACTGAGCAACCCAGGCGCCCCTGATGTTCTATTTTAGAGCTAAAACTGACACCAGTGCCAAAATGACAGGAAATTAAAATATTGAAGTCTTTAGGTTCTTACAACTATTACAGTCAGCAAGAGGGCCTGAAGGCAGCCAGTAAAGAGAAATGTATGACTTATTCCTCACGTTTCATTTTCATAGACAGGTTAACTATTTTGCTTAGCTGCCTCTCATCTGTCCCCACGTTGGTCCATGCGCCACGCTGACACCAGAGAGATCTTCACTAAAGCATAAGCTTTCATCTGGTTATAGCCCATTATGAAACTGGTCTGAGCTCCCTAGTAACTAAATTAAATACATACGTATTATGTATATATGTAAGCATACAGACATATACCCACACTTATATATTTGTGATGTATACCTTATAGATATAAGTTAAATATATTATATACTACACATACATAAAATATTTTGAGCAATAAACTAGTATTGGATTATAACCCAAAGCATAAAACAGATATCCATTTATGTCAATACTGACATAAATGATTAAAATAAATAAATGCGATGAAGTGACCGATTTCTTATGCACAAGAATTCCAAATAATTTGTGTAGGCGCGCTGTCCTTAAAGAGCTAAAGCATAATTTCCCATTTCTGAAGTGTGATCTAGGCATAGTGACTTCCTTGTAAAGAGTACAGTATAGAAAGGGGGATTAAAAAGGAAAGAGTAACTTTCACAGACAAACATTACCTCAGCCAAGGGGGGAAAAAACCACCACCACCATAAACTACTGCTGAGTAAAAAAAACAAGAAGGATGCAGTAAAACGTAAGATAACTTCATATCAAAGACAGTGTGTCTAGGTGCACTTGTGCACGAAGGGGCTATTTTAACAACTTACATTTTGGTGACCATCAACTGACAAAATTTAAGGCAGTTTATTTTTCTGTACCCAGTTCTGTTTGCTTAATATTTCATACAAAGAATGAACTGTGTTTATAAATAGAAAAATATAGCTTTTTTTTTAAACAGAAAGGGATATATGCACATAGCCTAATTTTTGTACTTTGTAACTACATTAGTACACTCTTCATTTTGGAAAGACTTTCATCCAAGATGGGATTTCAGTTGTTTTTCAATGAAATCAATTTGAGAACTGCTAGTGAAATGTGAGTCAGCATTAATAGAAAGGACACTGTATCTTCATAGATTAGAATAACATCATCTATACTATGTAATTATCAGGTCTGAATTTACCATGTACTCTTCACTTTCTTCTCTATAGTCATCCAATTCTTTATCCAGACGAGAGAGTTCTTTATTGACCTCATCAAGTTCTGCTTGTAAGCTCTTGTATTCCTGCAGGCCAGTGTCAAAATTTCTCTTGTACTGTTGTCTTTGTTGATCTGAAGTAATAGGTGGATATTCCCTAAAAATTGAGAAAATGACTATTTATGACTCTAGCAGACATAAACCCCAGTGTTTCTTCATCAATGATAATGAAGCTGGTAGGATATGGAAAATTACAATCTCCTGCTTTCGTTTTGTTGTTTATGGAAAGAGAAAGGTGGGATGCAAATGAGTTCTCTTAAGAAGATTATACTTCAGGGGCACTTGGGTGGCTCAGTTGGTTGAGGATCAGACTCTTGATTTCAGCTTAGGTCATGAGACCAATCCTCTTCGGGCTCCAAGCTCAGCATGGCGGCTGCTTAAGATTCTCACCCACTCCCTCTGCCCCTTCCGTCTGCTCAAACTCTCTCCCTCTCTCTCTCAAAAAAAAAAAAGAATGATTATACTTTATATATCACTGCTTATGCTTTTAAAAATACTATGTTTGTCAGGGCACCTGGGTGGCTCAGTGGGTTAAAGCCTCTGCCTTTGGCTCAGGTCGTGATCCCAGGATCCTGGGATCGAGCCCCGCATCGGGCTCTCTGCTCAGCGGGGGGCCTGCTTCCCCCCCCTCTCTCTGCCTGCCTCTCTTGCCTACTTGTGATCTTTGTCTGTCAAATAAATAAAAATCTTTAAATTTAAAATAAATAAATAAATAAATAAAATACTATGTTTGAAAAATATATATACTATGCTTGTGGGGAGTGCAGTGCCTGGGTGTCCCAGTAAGTTGAGTGGCTGACTCTTGGTTTTTGCTCAGGTCATGACCTTAGGGTTCTGGGATCAAGCCTAGTGTTGGCTCCACTTCAGTGGGGAGCCTGCTTGAGATTACTTCTCTCCCTCTTCATCTCCCCTTCCCCCAGTTTGTGCATGGTCTCTCAAATAAATACATCTTTTACATATTTTAATTATAAATACTGTGCTAATTTTTAGGAGTGAAATTAAACATCACTTATGAACTTTAAGGTTCAAGTCATAGGAACTCATTTACTCTAAATATACACCACCACATGATTATAGAACATTTATGTTTAAAGTCTTAAAACTGGAATTTTGGAACATAAAGTGTGTTTTCACCATCACAGTGGCAGAGCAGGTGACAGCCAGCTAGTTGCTTTCCGCTACCAACTACAGTTTTTAGGTTGTCTTTTTAAATTTATGTTGTTTTCCTAAACAGGAATAGCCTATTTTGAGTCCTTTGATTATAGAAGTAGACTTTAAAATGTGCATGGACAGAAATACATGTTCAGCATACAAATAATGCAGCAGTGCACGAAACTGAAAAAAGCCCTGAAACTGCATCACTTGTATCTCTCAATATACGAGTTATTTTTTACATGTCACTGCGATGCTCACTAACGAACAATCCACTGAGGAAATACTCTCAATTGTTTCACAGGACTAAGGAAATTCACAGCAACAGGGAATTTCCATTTTTACATCTAAACTGGCCTAACATCTCCATTTTACAAAGGTGAGAAATGAAATGATTTGCTCAAAAGAGGAGTAAGAATTGAGGCTTCTTCAGTTTTCATTTAGAAGCACCTGGGTGGCTCAGTGGGTTAAAGCCTTTGCCTTCAGCTCGGGTCATGATCCCAGGGTTCTGGGATCGAGCCCCCGCATCAGGGTCTCTGCTTGGCGGGGAGCCTGCTTCCTCCTCTCTCTCTGCCTGCCTCTCTGCCTACTTGTGATCTCTATCTGTCAAATAAATAAATAAAATCTTTTTAAAAAAAATTTTTCATTTAAATCTTCCATGGTTCGAGTTAAAAATATATTTTATAGCTAGATGGATGATCTTGGCCAAGAACTTTTTTTGAAGATTTATTTATCTGAGAGAGAGCAAGCGAGCATGTAGGGGAGGGGGAGAGGGAGAGAATCTCAAGTAAATTCCCCACTGGAGATGTGGCTCCATCTCACAACCTGAGCCAAAATCGAGGTCAACCTACTGAGCTACTCAGGCGCCCCTGGCCAAGAACTCTTGTGGAGAGAGGGGAACAAGGAATGAGAATCACCAGTGAGATTTCATACTCTACTATACCACTCATTCCTCCTTCCACCCTGAGAAGCAATGTTTTGATGCACCACAATTCACAGTGCAGATATTTCTGATTTGTATCCCATTTCTCAGAATACCTGAGCATCAAAGGGCTACACACCACCCATGAGCGGAGTTGGTAATGATGCACTGTAACTCAACCACCAGCACATACAGGAACTTAACCACACCTCCCCCAGAACACTGCATTGTTCACTGTTTACATAACTGTTTGCCAAAGTCCTCTGGATTAAACTTTTTTTTTTTTTTTTGACAGACAGAGATCACAAGTAGGCAGAGAGGGAGGGGAAAGCAGGGTCCCCGCTGAGCAGAGAGCCCGATGTGGGGCTCGATCCCAGGCACCTGGGATCATGACCCCAGCCAAACACAGAGGCCCAACCCACTGAGCCGCCCAGAGGATTAAACTTTTAAAAGAATCTCCGGTCTCATCATGAAATCTTAACTTAAAAGTGAATGCCAAAACAAAGCCATAGCATTGGTCTGGGAATTTTATGATCAGTAACCGCAGTCCCAGTGTACTCGTGTTTTCTTTGTTTGGAAGACCCTTCTTGGGTGACAACTGGTGCCCGAACACTGGTGGGGTTCATCAGTCACCTCGTGGAAGATGCTCAACGTGTTTCTAGGACACGGTCTCAGCCAAACATACCCCTCGCCATCCATCTTTGTTACCAAAGAGTACTAGGGGGAATAAAAGCCTAACAAAAATCACCTCCAGTCCTGGCTGTTCAAGGAGGAAACTGCACCACCCAAGCCCAGCTGAGCCGGCAAGCAGTCTGCCAGCCGGCTGGCCCAGGCTAACGATCAGAACCTGCACAGGCGTCCCTGCACGAGGCCCCCCACTACCTGATCCAGTCCTCCTCCAGCTCGTCACAGGACTCGCCGCCAGTCGTGTAGTCTGTTTCACAGTGGTCCTGCTCCGGCCGCTTGGACCTGCCCGCTCTTCCTTTTGTGGGGGCCCTTCTGGAAGGCGTCTCGAAGTTGCTGCTGCTGCTGTAGCGAGGCTGCCTGAAGTCATCCACGGGCGAGGTCACCGGCAGCTCCTGTACCACTTCCGGCACCCTGATGAAACAGCAAGCAGTGTTCAGGGATGGTGGGGTCCACAAAAAGAGCACCGTAACCACAGAGAGCGACAACAGTACGCACTAAGAGACATCCCCACCTACGTGCGTTCGCGCAAGCAGTTCGCATACTCTGCACGACGGAGATCCCCAGGCTCCTGCATTCAGGTTAGCACCAGCTCAGACCCTCTGGAACACAGCAGAGGCTTTCAGGTTCCAATGTAAGGGGAACCCCTGTGGAAATCCTTCTGAGTAAGATGGATCCAAGATTGCACTTTAGGAAGCCCAGGCTGCTGTGTAGGAGGTGTTTCCTGGACCTGTGCCAGGGACTTACTCCACAAAAGGCGGTCAAGAAAATAACACTTGGGAATCTTTTCCACAGGTTCTTCCAGGTTCGTGGAATTCAGAGTTGAAGAGAAATGCACGTACCTGTCTACCTTTGGAAGATGACTCTCAGAGGTAAGCATTTTTTTTTTTTTAAGATTTTATATATTTATTTGACAGAGTGAGATAGGCAGAGAGGCAGATAGAGAGGGAAGCAGGCTCCCCGCTGAGCAGAGAGCCCAATGCGGGGCTCCATCCCTGACCCTGGGATCATGACCTGAGCCAAAGGTAGAGGCTTTAACCCACTGAGCCACCCAGGCGCCCCAGAGGTAAGCATTTTTAATATTAATTCTATACTCCTGTACATCAGTTTTCTTTTCAAGATACAATCTAGAAAAACTAAAGTACTAAAAATTTAAACAGCTATATTCATCTTATAGCCATGTAGACTGAATGGCATGGAAGCATTACAATTATTAGACTTTTGTTCCTAATGCAATTATTTAATATTGCATTCGATTCTTAATTGCAAATGTTTCTGTGCCAAGCATGAAAACGAGGCCAAACACAGAAGTAAGTAGCAAGAGCTACGGCAATGGTTAAGTACGTGTGAGTGACAGTGACGCAGAGCTTAACTTTCTCTGGTAGCAGAGCTGCAGAAGGGCAAGAAGAAAACTGAAAGGAAGACAAAAGACATGCCAGAGATTTCCAGCCTCAGCCTTGATATTCAAGCCAACTATTAAAAACGTCTCAAGATTTTTGTTTTCTCACTGCCTTCAATTTACAGAAGCTCTCATCTTGAGCTTCGTCTGTGAGGTGTAATCTATTTTCTAGGTGATCCAGAACTGCTTGCCACTAACTGTTGTCAAAGTCTTCAGATTTCTATCACACTTACTAATGTCTTGTAGAAGCCTAAAGCGTTGGGATGTGTGTGCACAGTTGCGAGTGGTAAAGTGGGATTTATGCCTTCTTTTGAATGTATTCAGGTTACAGTGGCTTTGTATGCTTTGTTATTGCTACATCTAAAGAAGGGAAAATGTGACTTTCTCCAGAGTTCCTAGACACTCTGCCAAAATTGCCAATATTATGCTTCTCGTTCTGGGAACGCAGTAGGTGTATTTGAGGGAGTAGTGACTAGAGAAGGAGGAAGCCAAACAGCTTCTAAAAGAAATTAGAAAAGAACAAAACCCAAAACATTAAAACAGGCCTCCTCCCATAATTACATTAGATATTGATCTTATAAATCTTTATTTTGTTGGGCTCTTCTGCCCCTTCCCATCGCTTGTGCTCTCTCTCCCTCTCTCTCAAATAAATAAATAAAATCTTTTAAAATAAATAAGTAACTCTTCACTTTGGAAGTTTTCCACCTCCCACTCTCCTACATACTTTCAACACCAGAGGGTAACATACTTGATATAGCATAAAACCTAAATGCAAAATGCTTATAAGTATATATACATTTAAGAGTTAGGGAATATGGGGGTGCCCGGGTGGCTCAGTGGGTTAAGTCTCTGCCTTCGGCTCAGGTCATGATCTCAGGGTCCTGGGATCAAGCCCTGCATAGGGCTCTCTGCTCAGCTTCCCTCCCACCCCTGCCTGCCTCTCTGCCTACTTGTGATCTCTGTCTCTTAAAAAAATAAATAAAATCTTTATTTAAAAAAAAAAAAAGAGGGAATATGTGTACCGTCAATAATCTCCGAAACTACTTTTAGATACAATTCCATTAGGTCATAATCTGCATAACCTTGAAGAGCCAACCAGCTGTATGCTTTCCCTGGTCTCCAAACTCAGTCTCCAGGACCAGAAGTTCACCCTTGTGTATTCTGTCTCTTCTATTCATATGTTTTCTTTACACATAGTCCCTCACATGCCTTTGGTTCTCCCACCTCGCCCTGATTTTCAGTGTAGCTACTGTGCATGGTTGTCTGTCCCTGGTAGATCGCCACCTCGATGAGAACAAGGACTTGGAATTCCCGGGGCACCTAGCCAACTACTGGGTACATGGCAGGTGTTCAAGAGAATTCCTGAACTGAAAACACATCCACAAGAATCCTTTTTTCTGATGACACCCAGTACCCATGAGGGAAGAGAAACAAGACATGATCAACATCAGTCAGCATACTGTTCATTATGTACATAGTATTTTATTTGATTTTTAATCTTTTTTCCAAAGAATTTATTTATTTGAGAGACAGAGGGGACAGAGGGGAGAGGCAGAGGCAGAGGAAGAAGCAGGCTCCCTGCAGAGCAGAGAGCCCAAAGCGGGACTCGACCCCTAGTCTCTGAGATCTTGACCTGAGCCAAAGACAGATGCTTAACAACTGAGCCACTCAGGCGCCCCTACATAGTATTTCAGAACTGTCACCATTACTGGGGGGGAATATCTAAACATTGTCAATCAGAACCCCATCTCCCTAGCCTTGGGAATGACAATGACCCAAAAAGGGCCAATCAAGGACACCTGGGTGGCTCAATGGGTTAAAGCCTCTGCCTTTAGCTCAGGTCATGATCTCAGGGTTCTGGGATGAAGCCCGCATCATCGGGCTCTCTGCTCAGCGGGGAGTCTGCTTCCCCTGCCCCCATCCCCCCCCCCCCCCCCCCCCCGCCGGCTCTGCCTGCCTCTCTGCCTACTTATGACCTCTCTCTCTGTGTCAAATAAATAAACAAAATCTTAAAAAAGGGGGGGGGGCAATCAGGAATCTTTCAATATATTTTATATGTCAGCTTTGGGAAAAAACTTTCCATTTTCTAAATCCTGTGCTGGAAGGTCAATGTAGCCTGGAAAATATGGATGACCATGCTGCTTTAACAGAAGCTGTGCCGACAATAAAGCCTGCACAGCAACAGGAGTCCTTGCATCTTCCTTCTGAGTTCCTGGCTCACACCCTTCCTGAAGTGAGCTCGTTCCTTGGTCTAATGTGGACCAGTGAATTCCTACAACTCGTATATAGTCCTAACAGATTATCCTACTAGCCTCTTAACTGCCCAATACAAGGGTTCATTGGCACTCTCGGGTGTCAGCCCACCTTGAGAGCTCTGGGACATGTCAACATTCAACTTCCTTGACTTATAAAGATGAATTCACCCTGGATTTGGACAGGATAGCAGGAAATGTACCTAATTGGGGGCAGGGTGGGGGTAGCTCCTAATTTTAACTAGAAAAGGTAGAGAAGCAACCATTTTCAGTTAAATTCTGCTATTTCCTAACCCAGTGTGAATTCTAATTGCCCTGAGATTCTAAGATATAGGACATGACGAGCACAAGGTGCCAGACCCAAACATAATTACCGTATGATTCCACTTTATAAAAACTTCACTAATAGGGGTGCCTGGGTGGCTCAGTGGGTGAAAGCCTCTGCCTTCGGCTCAGGTCATGATCCCAGGGTCCTGGGATCAAGCCCTGCATCGGGCTCTCTGCTCAGCAAGGAGCTTGCTTCCCTTCCTCTCTCTCTGCCTGCCTCTCTGCCTACTTGTGATCTCTGTCAAACAAATAAATAAAATCTTTAAAAAAAAAGAACTTAACTTAAAACTTAAAAAAAAAAAAAAAAAGAACCTAAACTAAGAGGTAGTTACAGGCATCAAAACTGTGGTGGGGGGATGGGGATATTAATGAAGAAAGGGCACACGAGGACCTTCTGGATTGCTTGGTATATCTCTCTGTTGGTGTAGTGGTGGTTACTTCAGCATTCACACATGCAAAAAAATCATCGAACTGTACGTGTTCAAGATTAGTACTCTTTACTGAATGTGTGTTATGCCCTGGGGAAAAAAATCTAAGTGTGGAGGTACCTCATCTTTACCATGGACCTCAGACACAATGTTCCCGCTCTAATTCCTTGTCTATAGACTACGAAAGCAAGGAGAGGCACTCATGGGCTACTAAGCACCTTTATGAAAGCCTGAGGACAGACAAACCCATGACACAATGTGCATCCCCTACCCGGTACAAGTGGATGTGCTCTGAATCTTCCAGAGCATGCTGCAGTCTGCCATGGGCAACACCCGGCCATTTCTATTATTCCCCAGAGGCTGCAAGTTCCTTCCAACATTAGCGGATACAAATCAGGACATAATGTCCCATCACATTCCTTAGCACCATCCCCATCCTCTGCTTCTTCTGGATTTTGAAACTAAGCATCACACTTGCATTTCCCAGACCTTCAAAAAAGTTCTAGGGTGTAGGCTGGGAATATAAATAAGTACACCCTCTGAGGACTACAATTCAAGTATACCTATCAAAATGAAATAGGAAATTTCTTCCAGCTCAGCACTTCTGCTTTTAGTTATTTCTCTTCCAGATGCATTCACATGTGTGAAAAGTGATTCATGTACAAGTTTATATCCTGCAGCAATTTGTAATAAAACATTGGGGGAAAAGTGTGCATCAATATAGGGTTAACAAATTATAGTATATCCATCTGGTGGAATATTATGCAGCTATAAAGCAGATCAGTAAACTCTTTGTACGCCGATATGCACAATCTCCAAGACATATTGCTAATAATGCATTTAATACATTAGTATTATTTATTTATTTATTTATTTATTTTTAAGGATTTTATTTATTCATTTGACAGACAGAGATCACAAGTCGGCAGAGAGGCAGGCAGAGAGAGGGAGAAGCAGGTTCCCCACTGAGTGGAGAGCTCGATGCGGGGCTTGATCCCAGGGTCCTGGGATCATGACCCGAGCCAAAGGCAGAGGCTTTAACCCACTGAGCCACCCAGGTGCCCCTATACGTTAGTATTTTTTTAAAAAGATTTTATTTTTATTTATTTGAGATAGAAGGAGAAAAGCAAGGGACCACAAATGGGGGGGGGCAGAGGGAGCAGGAGAAGCAAGCTCCCCACTGAGCAAGGAGCCCGACATGGGGTTTGATTCCAGGACCCCGAGACCACGACCTGAGCCAAAGGTAGACACTTAACCTACTGGGCCACCCAGGTACCCCGCCCCCAATATGCCAGTATTTTTTAAAGAAAGGTCTAACTAATGTACATATGGGCCAACATACTTTTTTTTTTAAATTTCTAGAATTATAAGAGAAATTAAGAGAAATCAAATGTTATATTAGAGAAATTGGTGGGGTACCTGGGTGGCTCAGTTGGTTAAGCATCTGACTCTTGATCTCAGCTCAGGTTTTGATATCAGGGTTTTGAGTTCAAGCTCTGCACCTGAGTTCAAACTCAGTGTGGAACCTACTTAAAAAAAAAAAAAAGTGGTAACCCTAGCTGCCTCTAGGAACAGGAACTAGGTAGGAGGGGACAAAAGCTAAACCTATGTCCCTTTTCCATTTTATATTTAGAGATGTACTGGCTTATTCAAGAATAAGTAAGATTTTAAAATTGTTCCAAATGAATTTGTGAAAATATCTTGGTTTTCATGAAAAGAGACAGCACGTGGAATAATATATAATCATTCAGGCTTTATAATTAATTTACAGGCACAGCTGGTCACAAGATGCATTATAAATATTTATTATGTATGCACGAAAGTCATGCAAATCATAGTTTTAAACTTTTACAAGGATTGTGTCTCTACTTTGTACACCTTTGCTCCTGACTGCCTCAAGCACGTTGGCTTTTTCTCAAAATCCAAACAGAAGGAGAACAGAGAAAATGCTCTTCCTCCAAATCATTCACAACTGAAACCAATGGCACAGTCAATTCTAAAGACCAAAACAAAATAGGTACTGAGGGTAAGGCAAACTCCTGTCTGTTTCCAAGTTCCATCCCAGGGTAATAATAAACCCTATTGTCTCAAACTGACTCCACAATTAACTTAGCTGCAGGTGCCCAAATTACCATGCACTCGGGGGGATTTCTACCTGAAGTGGACCACTAGATGGGAGGGGTGGCGGTGGGCTCGGGAGCTGGAGATAAAACTTTGAAGCAACACAAAGTTTTCCTGCAGATACACCTTTAACTTAAAACAATCCAAGTAGTTAAAGGGAAGGTTTATTTTTTAGTCTACAAAGGAATCTGAAGTTCTAGAATTGTACATAGAAGAGGGGGTGGCTGCCTGAGTCAGTCGCTGGAACATGCGACTCTTGATCTCAAGGCTGTGAGTTTCAGCCCCACCGACGGTGTAGAGGTGACCTAAAAATAAAATCTTCAGGGGCACCTGGGTGGCTCGGTGGGTTGGGCCTCTGCCTTCGTCTTGGGTCATGATCTCAGGGTCCTGGGATAGAGCCCCACGTCAAGCTGTCTGCTCAGCGGGGAGCCTACTTCCCCATCTCTCTTCCCTTCTGCCTGCCTCTCTGCTTACTTGTGATCTCTCTGTCAAATAAATAAATAAAACCTTAAGAAAAATAATAAAATAAAATCTTCAAAAAAAAAAGAGGAGTAATTTTTCATCCTCAGGCAAAAATTATATCCAGTCTACAACAGTATTTCAAAATACCCTTTCCTCTCTAGTTATTAGGCTGAATTAGAATTAGGCTTTAGGGTAAATTAAAACCACAATGGGGATACCATATCAGCAACTATAATGGCACCTACTCTAGGCCAGAAGCTCAGTGTGAGGTTATTTGCACTACTTATAAAACTACACCTAAAGGCTTTATCAGTTTCACATCCCCCTGCAACATGAAGGATCTAGCACAGCCAGTGAGATCTCAGAATTCCTGAATTCAAACAAAGTCTGCTCGTTAAATAAAGATGGACATGCCTGGGGGTGGATGAACCAACAGTCTTCTCCTTCCATTCATGAGACCTAGTAGTTACAGGGAAGGAGAGAACCACACACCGCTCTGCTTTCCATCAGTATCATCCTCCACTCTCACCTCAACTTCAAAACCAGCAACAGGGAAGAGAACCACTTTTTATTTTTATTTTTATTTTTTTAAGATTTTATTTATTTGACAGACAGAGCTCACAGGTAGGCAGAGAGACAGCCAGAGAGAGAGGAGGAAGCAGGTTCCCTGCTGAGCAGAGAGCCCGATGTGGGGCTTGATCCCAGGACCCTGGGATCATGACCTGAGCTGAAGGCAGAAGCTTTAACCCACTGAGCCACCCAGGCGCCCCGAGAACCACTTTTTTAGAGAAAAAAAAACCCAATTTATCCTTTCTCCCTTAAACCAGCAAGAGAAAAGAAGCTTAGAAGGGGAAGAAGATCCCACCAGCTGACAGTCTCACCCTTCTCATCTGCCAACCCTCCATTAACAATGCAAAAGATCAGTCTCCAGCCTTTGGGAAACTGTTAAATTTATTTATTTATTTTAAAGCATTTATTTTAGGGGCGCCTGGGTGGCTCAGTGGGTTAAAGCCTCTGCCTTCTGCTCAGGTCATGATCCCAGGGTCCTGGGATCGAGCCCCGCATTGGGCTCTCTGCTCAGCGGGGAGCCTGCTTCCTCCTCTCCCTCTGCCTGCCTCTCTGCCTGCTTCTGATCTCTGTCTGTCCAATAAATAAATAAAATCTTTAAAAATAAATAAACAAAAAACAAAGCATTTATGTTAAATGGTACAATAGGAACTCATTTATCAATATATCCAATTACTCATTTTTAAGACTTGTTCTATGTGAAGGAGGAAGATGCTACTTACGGTGTTGATTTGTACAAAGACTCCGGATAGGGCCTCTTGTCATTCACTTTACCATTGGAAGAGTAGGCCACGGGACTGTCCACTCTCTCCACATAGTCAGAAGGGGGAGGAGGCATGTCTTGTGTGCCTGCAGAAACATTTTTAACCTAAAGAAAAAGCCCAGGAGACACAGTTATTACTGACCCTGTAATTTAAAGAGGAAAGAAATGAAGAAAAGTATCACATATAAAATTACCTAATACTTATTGGGCTCATTAAATACTGTTAACCCACCTTGTTAGTGTTAACAATCAAATCTAATATTCCTACCAATATACAAATGATGCCATAGTTAATTTAACAAGTCCAGAATTATAAAGAAGGAAAAAAAATCCCAATTACCTGGCCCTCACCCTGATGTGACCAGGCAGAAAGATTATCCATTGCTCCACCCCATATACAAGGACTAATCTCATTTTATCTAGGCTGGGTCTGGGTTAGGGAAAGAATTTTCATTTCATTTCTTTTCCTTTCTTTTTTTTTTTTAAGATTTTATTTATTTTATAGAGAGCACAGAGAACACAAGCAGGGGAGTGGAAGAGGGAGAGGGAGAAGACTTCCCACTGAGAAGGGAGGCTGACACGGGGCTCAATCCCAGGACCCCGGGATCATGACCTGAGCCGAAGGCAGACGCTTAACCAACTGAGCCACCCAGGTGCCCCAAGAATTTTCATCTCTAACAAGTTCTAAGATAATGCCAATGCTGCTGTCTGGGCACCACAGTTAGAAAACAACTAATCTAGGACAAAAGACACTGGTTCTTCTTAACCTATCCACACTAAATATGGAATGCTGAAACCACAGAAGAATTAAGAAGCGCAAACTGACTTCTGCTATACTTCTTTAATGAGAGATTTGTTTATCCTTTTTTTAAAAGATTTTAGTTATTTATTTGACAGAGATCACAAGATCACAAGTAGGCAGAGAGAGAGGGGGAAGCAGGCTTCCCACTAAGCAGAGAGCCTGAGGTGGGGCTTGATCCCAGGACCCTGAGACCATGACCTGAGCCGAAGGCAGAGGCTTAACCCACTGAGCCGCCCAGGCGCCCCTATTCTCCTTTAACATACATTTTCAATGGCTCTGTTCTTAATACATGACCTTAGTATCAGGAAAAACCAAATAATCTGATTAAAAATGGGCAGAGGACCTGATAGACATTTTCCCAAAGAAGACGAACAGATAGCCAACAGACACATGAAACCATAAAAAACGTGATGGAAAAAACTGAAGATGACACACACAAATGGAAAGATACTCCATACTCAAGGAATGTAAGAACCATTATTGTTCGTATGTCCACACTACTGAAAGCAATCTACAGATGTAATGCAGTCCCTATCAAAATACCAACAGCATTGTTCACAGAACTAGAATAATAACTGAAATTTGTGTGAAGGCACAAAGACTCCAAACAGCCAAAGCAATCTTCGGAAAGAACAACAAAACTGGAGGTATCACAACCCCGGACTGCAAGATATACTAAAAAGCTAAAGTATTCTGGACAGCATGGTACTGGGACAAAATTAGACACACAGATCAACGGAACAGAATGGAGAACGCAGAAACAAACCACACTCATATGGTCAATCTACGGCAAAGGAGGCAAGAACACAGAACCTGGAGAAGACAGTCTCTCCAACAGATGGGGCTGCACAACTGGACGGCGGTATGCCAAGGCTGAAACTGAATCACTGTCCTACACCAAATTCACAAATAAACTCAAAACGGCCTAAAGACCTAACTGGGAGGCCTGAAACCATACAACAATTAGAAGAAAACACAGGCAGTAATCTTTTTGGCATCAGCTATAGAAATGTTTTTCTAGGTCTGTCTCCTGAGACAAGGCAAACAAAAGCAAAAATAAACAACCAGGACTATCCCAAAATAAAACTTTCACACAGCAAAGTTAACAATCAACAAAATAAAAGGCAACACACTGAATGAGAGAAGGTATTTGCGAATGATACATCCAATAAGGGATTAATATCCAAAATACATGAACTCAGCATCCAGAAAAACCAAATAATCTGATTAAAAATGGGCTGAGGACCTGACAGTCATTTCTCCCAAGACGACACACAAATAGCCAAGAGACACATGAAAAGATGCTCAACATCACCAATCATCAGGGAAATGCAAATCAAAACCATTATGAGATATCACTTTACACCTGCCAGAAAGGCGAAAATCAAAAAGAAATAATAAAAAGACAAAATAATGATGATAACAAACAACAATAACAAAAAGATAAGACACTGGTAAAGATGTGGAGAAAAAGGAACCCTCAGGAACTACTGGATGAATGCAAACTGGTGCAGCCACTGTGGAAAACAGTATGGAAGCTCCTCAAAAAATTAAAAATAGGCCATAAGATCTAGTCATTCCACTACTGGCTATTTGCCCAAAGAAAGCAAAAACACTAATTCAAAAAGCTATACGCATCCCTCCCTGTGTTTACTGCAGCATTCTTTACAATAGCCAAGATGTGGAAACAACAGAAGTGTCCATGACTGGGCAAAGAAGATGTGATGTATATGGAATAATGTTACTCAGCCACAAAAAAGAATGGGATCTGGCCATATGCAACAACATGAATGGACCTAGAAGCTATGTTAGTCATATGAGTTAAGCTAAGTCAATAAGTCAGATAGAGTAAAAAAATTACCACATGATTTCACTCATATATGGAATTTAAGAAATAAAAGAA